>MDKI01149987.1:0-34074 GCA_005239505.1 Nicotiana paniculata | reverse complement strand
TTTTGGCTGGCCTAGTTCCACAATAGGCGCCATCACGACTGGCTTAGATTTGGGGTCGTGACATGGAAATCATACCATCAATATGAGCTTCACTAGGAATCAAGGATCATACATAATTTATTAGAATAACTTTTTAAGGAAAGAACAACATGGACAACCTTAGTAGCTAGGAGTAGATTCATTATGAAATAACGTATCGTTTACGTTCGTTTCACTTTAGATCATGCCAAAATAATGAAGGAAGTGCCTTAACATACCTTATAACAATTTTTCCACTCACCAAGTTGAACTCGCCTCTTCTCACCTTAATCTACAACAACGATAATAATACTATCATTAAGTTACGAAAGGTACAACTATCGCACAACGAACGACAAGCTTATTTTGTATAAAAACGGGCAGCATCTCCCCTATTATCCTTACTTCCTCCAAATTTAAGATAACACCAACAACACAAGAACACAACAACAAAAACGTATATACATTATTTTCCAGCCTTATATACACCACAAAATACTACAAAATATCCCAACACACCGCAATCTCTTCATACACAAAATGACCACCGTAGTAGTGTCAAACGCCCGGAAATGTTACGACGAACGACCATCCCACCACCATAAATATATATGGTTTTTATCCACACCCTTCCTCCTCCAAAAATCCACAAAATAGTAGTGAAATACGCGACCCTATAGTAACAACAAAGAGTCCACAAAACAGTCCGCTACAAGTCAAATAACTCGAACTCACGGCTTCCGATAACCGTCCCGTGAGTTCTAACTATTAGGTAACATATTTATCAACATTTCTTGATATTTAAACACTTAAATACATATATTACACATTTCTTAACTATGAAGTACCTTCCAAAACTCTAACTACAAAGAAAAAATAGAGGCAGTATAATGACACTTATGTCGTAGGGATAGTTTTGATGTTATCGCTTCTCGATTTCATGCCCGGGATGATAATTTTCTTTGAAACCCTAGAAGAGAGATTAAGGATATGTTTATGGGTGTTCTCTGGTAGTGGTATGCTGAAAAATGAAGAGAAAGCCGACCTAAGACTTATATATATCAACTTTGGAAAAGTCAAAGAGGTGCTAGCTTGGCACCCTAGCATTGGCCCATCTTCCGACGCTTATATCTTTTTTATCTGGATGTCGTATGAACTAACGGTTAATATTGTTGGAAAATATATTCCCAGACCTTCAATTTGGTATATAATATTCCCCAATAAGACCTCATATAACACACGAAATGTATTGCTCAAAAAGCTTTAGTGACCCACCTACTTGTCACTTATGATGTCTGCGCAGTCTCGTGAAACTGCAAATATCTCTCTACTCCTATGTCGTATCGATGAACAATTTAATTTGTTGGAAACTAGACTCATAGATACTCAATTTGAATGGTAGATCATCCAATAATTCAAATAGTATTGGGAGATAATCTCAGTTACATTTAACCTAATGTTCAGCATATTATGAATGTAATTTGTGAAGACCTTTGCCAACTTTTGTTCCACCACTTTCTTGACTTCAAAACGTAGAATGCGACTATCATACGAAAAATATAACTCATAGAATAACCTCTTTATCATGTAATGAACCATAGTGTCACCCTAAAGTACATGTTATAACATTTCAAGCTCGTCTACTTTCGACGAAACTTATTTTCTTCAATTGGTTTAATTTCTAAGCTTTCCAATCCTCTTGGTACTCATTATTCATGATCTTAAATATTTGTAACCTCCAAGGTAACATGATTAACTTACTTTATTTACTTTCAAAGATGATCTCATTTCAGATTTTACATCAATTGACTTATGACGTACTCTCACATATGAGACTATGAGATGTAACACAATTAAAGTCCTACTTGATCCTTGACTGAATGAGAACAATGAGTTGAGTAGTACACTACGGGCAAGCCTATGGTTCATCTTTTGTAGCATATGAAAGTTATTTCGGAGAGTGAATAAATTATTTCTATCTTGAGTTCCTATTGTTCTTAAATGTATTGTGTGTGAAACTACTCTCTATTGTTGTGAGGGCACTTGATTCATGAAGGAAAGGTAATGCCATTGACCTCTATGTTAGAGTAAGTGAGCGGGTTATAAATAATGTGTGGTTCTTTTGATTCAAAACTTGAGGCTAGGATGGTTATTGTGCTTAGTCTATTTTAAATATTGTTGGTGTGATGAGTTAGGAGAGTTGTTTAAAAAGGTCGTGTCTATATGAACTATAGTTTGGTTGCTCGAGGACGAGCAATGGTTTAAGTGTGGGGTGTTGATGGTAGGCTATAATCTCGTATTTTAGTCGCTTATTGCACTCTAATTTACTGCACTTTAATTGCGTTTGAGCTTTAATCGCTAGTGTTCTGCACATATTGTGTGTTTTATGCCTTCTAGGAGTGATTCCGAGTGATTTAGATGTTATGGAGCTAATTTAAGTGATTTGGAGCTTTGAAGTCTGAGTAAAATCCCAAGGGATTAAGACGGGATCGTGTTCGAGGGTCGAGGACCAAGTCTGGATGTCAAAATCAAAGCAAAATCAGTACTCTGAGAAATTTGCACTAATGCGACGCACTATGTGATGCGCTAGTGCAAACTCTTGTTGCCTGTTAGAAACAACTCTCTGGATTTCCCCACTAATGCCCTGCATGGCGCGTCGCCCCTTGCAGAATGCCTGTGCAATTTTTACAGAGTATTTGTCCTATTTCGCAGGAGAAGGTGTTTTCGTCTAGGACCGATCCTATTTGGTATTAATACATGGGAAAATGTTATTTTTGGGAATTTTGACGCATCTAAGACCTAAGGAGGCTAAGGAGAAGGTGGAGAAACGAAATCACAAGGAGTTCGTCATTCAATCCTCACTCAAGACAAGAGTTTATGTTTTTCTTTATATTTGTGATGAATTACTCCATATCTATGGAGTAGTTCTCCTTAGGGATTGATGGATTTGGTGTATTGATATTTGTTTGTGGATATTTACTTTAGTTTTTATGTATTGAATCATTTTGGGTGTTTTAATTGTTGCATCTATATTCACATGTTCATGTAACCGAGACATGCATAACTTATGATGTTTTTGCATTATCTTATTGGTTGAGTTCATTAATTCTTCGAAAGAGGCTAGTTGAATCATTGATTAAACCTAGTTAGTAGGATGATCAAATAGGTTCTCCTAAAGACCAATCCACTACGAATTCTTGCATATATTCACCAAGCTTAAATTTGTTCATATTGTGAGGTTGGGACTTAATCGAGAGAGGGATTTCTACAAAGCGTTTGAACTAATAACTGAGTGAATTCAAGAGATTCACTTGAACATTAGAAGTGAATTAACAAGAGTTAAATCCTAGAGAATTATCTTGCACCTATCCAATCAGCCCCTATTTTCTCCCATGAATATCTTCCTTACTTGTGTTCGATTGTCATTAGTCAATTAGCTCTAAATTCTTAGTTAATTTTAGTTTTAGTTCACATATTCTCAACTGTTGATCATCTTGGATAGTAATACTACAATAATATTGCTTAACTCCAATCCCTGTGGATACGATATTACACTATACTATCTTTGACTAGCGAGCATATTTAGTGTGTATTTTTAGCTCGTCAGATGGGTTACGAGATTTGATTCTTGAGGAGGCCCGTAGTTCACGGTATTTCATTTATTGGGGGGGGGGGGTCGTGAAGATGTATCATGATTTTAATCAACATTAATGGTGGCGGAGGATGAAGAAGGATATTGTTGAGTATATTGCTCGGTGTTTGAACTGTCGGCAGGTGAAGTACGAGCATCAAAGACCCGGTGATTTACTTCAGAGTCTTGATATTAGAGTGGAAGTGGAAGCATATCACTATGGATTTTGTATTTAGGCTTCTATGGACCTTGAGGAGATTCGATGTATTGTGGGTTATCATGGACAGAGTGACTAAGTATGCACACTTCATTTCAGTTATGACTACCTACTCTTCAGATCAACTGGATCGGATTTATATTTGGGAGATTGTTCGCCTTCATGGTGTGCTTGTGTCTATTATCTCATATCAGGCACGCGGTTTATATCATATTTTTTAGAGCAATACAACGTGAGTCGGGCACACGGGTCGAGCTGAGTACAACATTTCATCCCCAGGTGGACGGGCAGTCCGAGTGCACTATTCAAATTTTGGAGGACATGTTACGAGCATGTGCCATTGATTTTGGAGGCTCATGGGATCATTTTCTTCCGTTGTCAGAGTTCACCTACAACAACATCTATCAGTCGAGCAATGAGATATCTCCTTATGAGGCCTTATGTGGGATACAATGTCATTCTCTGGTTGGTTGGTTTGAGATTGGGGAGGTTGTTTTGTTGGGCCCTGATTTGGTCTGTGATGCTTTAGAGAAGGTGAAGTTGATTCAGGAGCGGCTTCGTACCACACAGTCCAGGCAGAAGAGTTATACTAGTAGGAAGACTCGTGATATGGCATATATGGTGAGTGAGAAGGTTCTAATCAGAGTTTCGCCCATTAAGGGTGTGATGAGGATTAGAATGGGTGTTCGGAATTTATGAGTTTTGTTGGGTTCGGGGTGCAAGTCCGAGGTTGACTTTTGGGTTGACTTTGCATGATTGGACCAAGATCTTAGCTTTATTGTTTGGAATTGTCTCCTATGAATTTTATTGATGATATTAAGTTATTTTGGCTAGATTCGAGCCGTCATGAGGTCAATTCACGTGGGAAGGGCTTTTTAGAGTACTAATTTAGTTTGCTCGAGGTAAGTATCTTACTTAAATATGGTTAAGGCACTAGTTTCCTGAGTTATTTGTGATAGCTACTTGCTATGGGTGGCGCACATGTGTGGGGTTGAGCCCTTGTGTGTGCACGGGGTATTTTTCATGCTCGGATAGTGCTTAGGGTATGATATTCCTTGAATTGGTTGTTAATTTTAATGATGTGATGTTTCTCATATCTGTACCCCTTTTGTGAGCTATTTGAATTATGTTTGAGGTCACATAAAGGTTAATCTCCTAATTGAACGTGATAATTGTTATTTTCGTGATGCAACTGCCTGATTTAAGCTACGATAGAACTTTGCACATGCATATCACTTATATCGGTCCAGGAGTATGAAATTAGATATTCATTATAATGTACATGTATTCTTGTATATTTGCTTTTTGGATGATATGGATTGGACTGGTAGGATGTGATCACATAGTGCGGATTATGATTATGAGCATGTGACTACGGCGTGCGGATTGTGATTTTGAGCATGTGACCAAGCTCTGCGGATTGTGACTATGAGCATATGACCATGCCGTGCAGATTATGATTATGTTCACGTGACCACGTGATCGGTTCCAACCCTACACCACTATAAGGTAGCGAGGAATGGCCGATGCAGTTTTACCCGAAAGGTCGGGATCGATATCCACAGGGAGTTAATATTGGTTGGGAGTTGGGTTTCTACCTAACCTAGCTGCGCGTGTTGTTTCTAATTACACATCTAACCATGATTAGGATTTTTTCTATTCTAATTTTAATGTTATTGATTGCTAACAATAATCTAAGTACAATGTTTTTGTGGGAGTTTTTCAAATGATAAGAAGCACTAGGGATGTGACTTCCGCCTAGGTGAGTATCTATTGGGGTCGAGAATCTAGGACAATATTGTTATGCTTGGGATCGTGATATAACCTTCACTCATAAATACTCACTCTATACCTCTCGGTAGTTTGAGTGACTTTACCCGATTTGGCTTTCTCAAACTAAAATGGGTGTTCAAGCAATGCAAGTGAAGTTGGCTCAAGGCGGGTTTCACTATCTCTAGGTTTAACCCTTTAATTGGGGCTATCAATGTCTTGAATTCACCCCAATTTCTTGTTAGCCAACTTTTCCTAGACTTAAGACCTCTTTCTCAAGAAGAGCTAAGTCAAAAAGGCATGTCGGTGTTTTCAACCACCAATTCTAATTAAAGCAAGAAATAAGCTAAATATCACTAACCCATAAATAATTATGCCCTAAAACTAAAGACCCATTAAATACCCACACTAGGGTTGCATCACAACCCTAGCTAACGGGTCTAGCTACACATAATAATGGTAGAAGTTAAAGATGGAGATGTAATATAAGCCATCAAATTCAAATACAAGAATAAAATCTAGAGATAGAAGCTAAAACTACTCTAAATTACTCAAAACAGTAAAATACAGTTGTTGACGTGTTCCCAGATACCCAACTTAACCTAAAAATGTGAAAAAGATCTATTTATACACAACTAAATTTTCTGGACAAAAATGCCCATAGGAAGTTTCGTTGACAGCATAAAAATGGGCGCCTCAGTGCTTGGACTTTCGCAGCCGCGCAATAACGAGTGCGGACCGCATTTCTTCAAATCTGGGCTTGGACTAGACTAGGTTGTTCGCGAATAGTGTAAATACAATCGCATCTGCGTTGGCTTCAATCGCGGCCGCGTATTATGTCCGCGGACCGCGTTCCTCAATTATGTTTCACTTGCCATGTCTCTGAACCTCTTGCCACGCTCCCAATAGAATTTCCACCGCATCTGCGTCTAGTAACTTTGCGATCGCATAATTTAGATGGGGGCCGCGTTCTTCCTTTTGAGTCCAATTTTCACACTCTCTGAATCTCTATCTCGCTGTCAGTGTAAATCCTGTCGCTGCCGCGCCAAAGGGTTCACAACCGTGCTTTTGTAGCGCAGTCAACGGTCCATTTCCTGCTTCTGGTTTGTCCAAGTTTGACTCCTTCATGAGCTTATTTTGGCTTATTTGCCTCATTCTTAACCAAAACCTGCAAGCAAGCACATTAAGTTAGTTTTAGGAATACCTTCAGCGTTTTTGGCCCAAAGCCTAAGAAAATGAGAGGAAATAATAGGCTAAAATCCTTAGTTATCAACTCCCCCAAACTTAAGCTTTTGCTTGTCCTCAAGCAAGCAAGGTAATTCCCACCTCTACAAGAAAAAGAAAGGAAAATTTCAGTTGTCCTAAGGTGACTTCATCAAACTTCAATTGGAACTAACAATTACCCTCAAAACAAATGCATTATCAACAACATTATGCTACGACTTTTTGAGTTTCATAGGTCTAATGTGACACAAGAGCATCAAGAGTTGACTCAATTCAACAAGGAAACTCGCTCTCTCACGTAAGTCATTGTGGATCCTAGACTCCTTCTCATCTACTCTCCATGAGCTCATCTCACCTTATAGAATGTGACACTCAAAACTGGGATTGTAAAGAAGTGCGCTCATCACTCTCAAAAGACTATCACAAGTCCGGCTCTAAGTACCATAGGCTTGCCCCTCATGTAATTCACCACTAATATAAGCTCACTCAACTTGAAATCCTATAGGGTTTTAGCGGGATGTAATGAAGGCTTTTTGGATCGAAGTCGGACATAATGAACCATGATAGTATCATCTTTCCTTAAGCACTCCATTTTCTCAATTCGGTTCATGCTTTCTTGACTCTTTGAGTCATTTTCTTCTATCTTGGGGAACTAGAGAGATATTGACACTCATTTCTTCCGTATGACGAACATTTTTCTCCTTTTCTCATCATTTCAATCCTTTCAACATTGTTTTCTTGAATCCTTTCAACTTTTACTTTTCTTTTGACATGCTTCTTTTTGGATTTTCATCCTTTTCTTTGCCTTTCCTTTTCATCAATTCTTTTTTTTTTTTTGTTCTTTGAACCTTTCATCATCTTGAACTTCCCTGTCTCACCCCCAAACTTATGTTCTAGCCTATTGTTCATCACGAATTCTAAGGAAAGATTGGGTGCCAAGAGAGGTTCATTATAGAACGGATGAAGGCTTGTAATGTGGTCATTGAATAAAAAAGGCTTAGGATCAAAGGGGTTGACTAAGGATATCATAATGGTAGGCTATGGAAGTTTTCAAAGTTCAAATAGGACCAAGAATATCCTATAATCACTTCTCAAGTCGAGCTACACTTAGAATTTCCCCTAGAAAAACATTCGGGGCAAGTTCTAGACTTGTTGGCACAGGACTTGGACTTGCAATTCAAAACCTCACCTCTCAAGCTACTGGATTGTTAAAGAGAATAGATTTGAGGGCCCACAACAACCCTGGCTAGGATTGAAGATCACATATGGCTCACAGAAACCACTTGATGATATTTTAGTCAACTCAAGAGTCTAAAGGTCACAACTAGAGCTAATCTCGTCAACCAACTTGTCTCTAACCATGAGTTCGAAGGTAAATGTGTTAGTGACAAGTGAAGCCCACTTGAGACACTTTTATTCATTACTACTACATATCAAAACAAAAAGAAAAATAGACTCAATCCCTTAAGAAGGTTGTCACGCCATCCATCATTGGGAAGAGCCACCCGGTTCACACAAATTCCACCTTTGGAAAGAACCGTGGCATTAAGAAAACCAAAGGCTTATTGATCATGAAAAAAGATGTAAAAAGAAGCTACAAATTCAAAAAGAAGCTACTAAATGAAATAAGAATCTACAAATTTATAAAGTAAAATGCGGAAAGTAAAATGAATATTGACAATAGGGGAGTGAAATGAATATACACAAAATGGGGATGAATATATACATGGAATGGTAAAGTTATATACATACCAAAAGTGAAAAATAACAAAAAATAAAAATACGATAAGTAAAAAAAACATAAAGAAAAATAGTATCAAAGTTATTACAAACCATCAAAATCATCATATCCAAATAAGGCCACCCCCAAATAAAAATTAGCATTGTCATCAATGCTAAAAGCAAAAATAGAATAGGGGAGGGGAGGGATAGAGAGTAAAGAGAACTCCCTATGAGTCCTTTATCTGCATGGGGTCACTGGTGGGCCATGTAGTTGTCCAGACTCATCACCCCCCTCGGGGTCCTCCAGCTCAATCTACAAGTCCTCTGTCTGGGGTATCACCACTCTTCTCACCGGCTCTCTGTCAGTCTCCTGCTCTGGTATATGTGTTGGCTGAGTCATCTGTGCTGTAGGGGCAGGTTCTCCCATAAGGAGATCTAGAGGAATGTCGCCGGTGGAAGCGAGCTTCGCCACCTCCTTCTTCAACTCTTCTTCACCCTTCTTCACTTTCCTCACCTATTTACCCAGCTCCTTGATTACCTTTGCATGCGCACCCAGAGACTCCATAATCTTCTTTTGGTTGTCAAGAATACTCTTCAATGATTCCTCCACTGATGGAGGCATCTGGAGCTGTACTGGAACTGCCTAAACTGCTACTGCACTAGATAAGGCAGATAGCTTTGATGTAGCTACCTGCATCCAGTTGTTGATGCCGGCCAAAGTCTGATTAACCCTCAGAGCAGTCTGAGGGTATGCTGATGAAGAAGGCACTGATGGTGGGAGAGAAGTAGATGGCCCGGAGGGTGGATGTGGCATGGCAGCAGATGGCCCCTCGGCAGTGTAAGGCTCGAACCCAGTGGCCACTACCCCTTGCTCTTCAGACTGGCCAGTGGAGGTGGTGTCTTTTCCCTTGGACTTGGGGTTTTCTGGCCCCTGAAGGCTGTACCAGGAGAATGGCCTTTTTGGCTTCACTTTGGTGTCAAAGTCCCTCTCTTCTACTCCCTGGTCCTCCAAATACATGGTGAGGAAGTGTGGGTAGGGGTATGATCTTTCATCCTTCCCAATAGCTTTTGTAATAGTTCTGGCCATAATGTTCCCCACATTTATCGGGAACCCCGCCACGATAGAAGCCATAATAATTGCCCAGGAGACGGGGATATCACTATCATGCTGAGATGGGTCTATCCGGCTGCACACGAAGGTGGACCGCCCTTTCTCTTCAAAGCTCAGAGTGTTCCTATGAATTAGAACCTCAGGTGTAATCCAAGCCGGTGTTGTCCCAGGGATGGCTATCACCTGTGCAAGCCATGGACGGGCTAACTCATCCAATGCTACCTTCTCCACATAGAGGGATTCGTCCACATCATCAAACCCAGTGTATTCATATAGTGACTTTCCATCAAATTTGATCTTTTGGTTTTGTAACTTGGTCAAATATGTGCCCTTTTTTACGTGGGCGACATTAGCATAGAATTCCTTGACCAAATACTCATTCGCCTCCGGTAGCTTGCTAGTGAAGAACTTCCACCCCATTATTTCATTGAATTTCCTCTTAACATTGGGATTGTGGGGTAGAATATCTCTCTTAATGAAATCCCTCTCGAGTGTGAGTGACCTTTGAGGCCACCATTCCGGAACTTGTGGTAAGCTTTCTCACTGACAAATCTATCTTGCCACACTGTGGGGTTTCTTGATCTCACCACACCTACAACCCTCGTATCACCACCTCTCATGTCATCCGGGACATCCTCTTCGTCATCAATATTAATTAGGGCCGCTGTAGAGGTCAGAGTTGCAGTAGATGGGTCAGGTGGTGCCGAAGTCTCACTACCTCCTTCTGAGCCATCAGACGACTCAGACGAGTAGGTAGGTTCATTGACGAGGTGGTACGGCTGAGATTGAACCTCATGTTGGGTTTGGGCAGCCTCCCCCTCAAACATCTCCCACGAGGGGACATATTCACTGGTCTCCGAAGTGTCTAGAGTGGGTCTCCGGAGGGTTTGTTTATTTCCAATGATTCTTTTAGGAGCTAGGGGTGTTGTCTATTTTCTTCTCCCCCGGCCCCGTGAGGAATCCCCCCCTCCCTTGTTGTTTTTCTGGACCACCTCGAGATCTAACCATTATCTGCATACACAATTAATTAAAGCTCATTAGTAGTGTTATTCAATCAATTATGAAATGAAAGAATATAAATGATCACTCTGTTTAACAGAGCAGTGGTCCGCTGATATCGAAAAATGAGTCGTGGCCGCGGATTGGGAACCGCGGTCCGTGTAAAAAGAGATGCGGCTGCAGAAGACTGGGGCTCAGACTACCCAGTCTCCAAAGCTAAGTTTATGCTGACCACGTAAATCTGGGTGCGGCCGCTAAACAAGAAACGCTGACCCCGTAAAAATGAACGCGGTCGCAGACCCAGTTGAATGAATCTCTGAAGCTGAAGAACGCGGTCCGCAAAATTATAAGCGCGGTCGCGTAATGTTAGTCGCTGACTTCAAAAATAACTCTGCGACCGCGAACAAGTGACTCATTTAGCACAGCCAAATTGATGAATGCGGACCACAAAATTTGGGCCGTTGTTCGCGGAATTCAAAGCATACCGACACTGGTGAAGGTTTTACGACCTAGGCTTTCAACTATCAAAAGTTTTTGCAATTAAACAGTAGAATGAACAACCCCATACCCCATTAGGTTTGAAAATCAATTACCTGTTTGAATTAACCCTCAATTGTACATTATTTTGACTTAGGCTTGTATTAACCCTAATCAAAAGAAAAACAAAAAAAAATTGAACTAAAAGAATAGAAAAGAAACAACTAAAAGGAAGATTAAGAAATTAAGCATACCGGTTGTTTGGTTTGTGGTACAAATTAACTTCTTGATCAATGCAATGAGTTCAAGATGCAGACAGAAGAAAATGAACAGTGCTATTTGGGTTTGAGAAGTGATAGTGTGTAAAGGGTAAAAGGAGATGGGCCCTTCTATTTATACTAAAACATACGGACCCACCGACCTACCTGGCGCGGCCGCGGAATTTCACCGCGGTCTGTGTTTTTTGGCTTGTTTGAAGAGCTACTGCTTGACCAACTCTGTTGACAGCGGAAAAAGAGGCGCGGCCGCGAAACAAGCACCGCTAACCACGAATTAACGGCCACGGACGCGGATGCAACTTCAAAGAGTTGTCATTCATGGCTTTTCAAGTCTGCGTCCGCTCCAGTTTCACGCCTCCGCGAAAAAGCTTCCGCTGACTGCGAAATTTTGAGCGCGGTCAGCATAAATCCCATCCTTAACCAAATTTTTCCAGCAACAATCCTGCACTATACAAACAATTCCTACACAAACCTCACAACCAGTTAGTTCAAAATAGAGCCTAATCTAAGAAGAAAAATGAAAAAGAAAAAGAAAACACTTGGGTTGCCTCCTAAGAAGCGCCTTATTTAACGTCGCGGCATGACGCGCGTTACCATCATCACTGGAACTTGATCAAGGCCACCACGTGGTTGTCATCAAACTTGCCCAAGTAATGCTTTACACGGTGTCTATTAACCCGGAAGATTTCACCATTTTTGTTCTTCACATCAAGAGCACCAAAAGGTGTTACATGCACTACTTCAAAGGGGCCACTCCATTTGGACTTAAGCTTTCCTGGAAATAGTCGCAACCGGGAGGTGAAGAGAAGGACCAAATCACCCTCCTTGAATTTCTTGTTTCGGGCATATTTGTCGTACAAGTATTTCATCTTCTCCTTGTACAATGATGAGCTTGAATAGGCATGAAACCGGAACTCATCTAGCTCATTGAGTTGTTCCACCCGGAGATTTGCTGCAACGTCCCACTCAAGATTTAACCTCTTCAAGGCCCATATGGCTTTATGTTCTATCTTAACCGGAAAATGGGACGATTTCCCAAACACCAACCGGTGCGGAGACATACTGATTGGAGTCTTAAATGCAATCCTATAAGCCCACAACACATCATAGAGCTTCCTTGACCAATCCATTCATTTGCATTCATAGTTTTTGACAATATGCTTTTGCTTTCCCTGTTTGATACCTCCACTTGTCCACTAGCTTGGGGTGATAAGGAGTTGACACCTTGTGATTGACACCGTACTTTGAAAGCAAAGTGTCAAATTCCCTATTGTAGAAATGAGACCCCCATCACTGATGATTGCTCGAGGAGTACCAAACCGTGTGAAGATGTTTTTCTTGAGGAACGCCACCACACTCCGGGCCTCGTTTTTGGGAAAAGTCACGGCTTCCACCCACTTGGAAACATAATCAACTGCCACCAGAATGTAAGTGTTTCCACACGAACTCACAAAAGGCCCCATGAAGTCTATGTCCACACGTCAAAAATGTCAACTTCAAGAATAGTGGTGAGGGGTATTTCATCCTTCTTTGATATTCCCCCAGCTCTCTCACATTCATCACATCTTTTGACAAGCTCACTTGCATCACTGACCAATAAAAACCACAGCTAAGAACCTTGGAAGCAGTTCTCGCCCCACCGTGATGACCAATGTAGGGTGAGGAATGACAATCATTAAGTATACTCATTTGCTCCTCCTCTGGGACACATCTACAAATCACCCCGTCATTGCAAATATTGAACAAATAGGGTTCATCCCAATAATAATCCAAACTGTCTCATTTGAGTTTCTTCCTTTGGTTAGAAGAGAGCTCACACGGGACAATGCCGGTAACAAGAAAATTAGCAACATTCGCGAACCAAGGCATACAATTCAAAGAAACTGAGAGGAGTTGCTCATCTGGGAATGCATCATTAATTTCAAGACCATCTTTGGGCCTTCCTTCCTCTTCTAAACGGGACAAATAATCTGCTACCTGATTTTCATTTCCTTTTCTATCAATGATCTCGAGGTCAAACTCTTTGAGCAACAAAACCCATCACATCAATCTAGCTTTCGAGTCCTTTTTGGTCATCAGTAATGGAGTGCCGCGTGGTCGGTGTGAACAATTACTTTGGCACCCATGAGATAGGGCTAAAACTTTTCCATGGCGAACACAATTGCTAACAACTCTTTCTCTGTCACCGTATGATTGACCTAGGCATCATTCATTGTTTTTCTTGCAAAATACACCGGGTGAAATATCTTGTTCACCCTTTGTCCCAAAACCGCTCCTACCGCAACATCACTTGCATCGCACATGAGCTCAAAGGGAGATCTCCAATTGGGTCCGGTAATGATTGGATTGGTTGTCAATTTATACTTTAGAAGCTCAAAAGCCTTCATGCACTCTTCATTGAACACAAACATTGCATCCTTTTCTAGTATCTTGCACAAGGGATTCACCACTTTGGAGAAGTCTTTGATGAACCTTCGGTAGGACCCCGCGTGCCCAAGAAAGCTCCTAACTCCCTTGAAGGAAGCAGGAGGAGATAGCTTTGAAATCACTTCTATCTTCACCCTGTCCACTTTGATTCTGTTCTTTGAGATCTTATAGCCAAGAACAATGCCCTCCTCGACCATAAAGTGGCATTTTTCCCAATTAAGCACAAGATTTGTCTCTTCACATCGAGCTAGAACCTTGTCAAGATTTTCCAAGCATTCTTCAAATGAGTCCCCAACAACACTGAAATCATCCATAAAGACTTCGAGGAAGTCCTCCACCATGTCCATAAATATAGCCATCATGCACCGTTGAAAGGTAGCGGGTGAATTACACAATCCAAACGGCATCGGTGAGAATGCAAATGTTCCATACGGGCATGTGAAGGTAGTTTTATCTTGGTCTTTCGGGGCTATGAGAATCTGGTTGTACCCTGAGTACCCATCCAAAAAGCAATAGTAGGCACGCCCGGCAGTCTGTCTAACATTTGATCAAGAAAGGGCAATGAAAAATGATCTTTGTGGGTCATTTTGTTCAACTTTCGGTAGTCCATACATACTCTCCATCCGGTCACGGTCCTAGTAGGGATCAACTTATTTTTCTCTTTTGTCACAACATTCATACCCCCTTTTTTGGCACACATTGCACCGGTGAAGTCCATGCACTATCCAAAATAGGATACACCACCCCTGCATCAAGCCATTTGATAATTTCTTTCTTGACGACCTCTTGCATAGCCTCGTTCAATCTCCTTTGATGTTTCACGGAAGTTTTTGCATCATCCTCAAGTATAATCTTATGCATGCAAAAGGTGGGGCTTATGCCCCGAATGTCAGCTAAGGTTCATCCAATTGCCTTTTTTCTTCTTTGAATCACCTCAAGAGTGGAGTTTACCCGCACTTTGGTTAAGCAAGCAGAAAGAATAATAGGTTATGTAGAAGATGGTCCTAAGAATTCATACCTGAGGTGAGAGGGTAGAGGCTTCAACTCCAATGTTGGTGGCACCTCGATTGAGGGCTTTGTCGGTGGAGTCTTCCAGTTTTCCAAGTCCAAGGAGAGTTTACGGGGCCCATAATATGCAAGGCGTTTGAACATTCAACCAAGCCATCCCTCTCATTATCCTCATGTTTCAACAATACAACTTCCATAGGATCTTCCACACTGATCATGGCACTTGTTTCATCAACTATCACCTCTGTCACAAGATCCAAAAAAGATAAAACTTCATTAATATTCGGCTGCCTCATCGATTTGCACACGTGGAATACGACCTTTTCATCGCCCACCCGGAAGGTGAGATCCCCTGATTCCACATCAACCAAATCCTTCCCTGTTGATAGGAAAGGCCTTCCCAATATTATAGGCACCTCATAGTCGACTTCACAGTCGAGAATCACAAAATCAGCAGACAAAATAAACGTGTTGATCCGGAATCCGGACAAGAACATCATCAATAATACAAAGCGGCCTTTTCATTGTTCTATCCACCATTTTCAATCTCATTGAAGTAGCTCTCGGTTTACCAATACCCAAAGTCTTGAATACAGAATAAGGCATCAAATGTATACTTGCTCCCAAATCACACAAGGCCTTTGCAAAATCCGCACTCCCAATGGTACAAGGAATTGTAAATGCACCGGGATATTCAAGATTTGGAGCCATGGAGTGCACAATTGCACTCACTTGATAAGTCATTTTTATGGTCTCACAATCCATAGATCTCTTTTTAGTTACCAAGTCTTTTATAAACTTGGCATAACCCGGCATTTTCTCAAGAGCTTCCACTAAGGGGACATTGATTAACAAGTTTCTCATCATCTCAATAAACTTCTTGAATTGGTTTTCATTATTTTTCTTTGCAAGTCTTTGAGGATAAGGTGTAGGAGGCCTTGGAAAAGGAGCCATAGCTTTTGGCACTACCGTTCCCGGTATGTCTATTACGTATTCCCTAGACGGGTTCACGTCATTTTGAGTCTCTTCCTCGTGGTCATGAATATCGATCCTCACTTCGTCGTTCAAATTCTCAACAATAACTTGTTCATAAAATATTGGTTTATCATCATTTTGCAACACAACATCATCATTCACAACTTTCTTTTGATTGGAGGTACTTGCACCACCTCGACCGCTCCTTGGGGTCACAGCCATGGCATGGTCTGTATTGTTCCCACCCTTTGGGTTTACTACCGTGTCACTTGGTAGAGCCTCCTTAGGGAGAGTGTTCAATGCTTGAGATATTTGACCTATTTTCACTTCAAGGTAGCGGATGGAAGTAGTGTGGGAGGCAATTTGAGCATCGGAATCGGCATTCCTTTCCATCATTTGTTTGAACATATTCTCTATGCGACCCATTTCATTATTTGAAGAACTTTGGCCTTGAGATTAATATGGAGGAGGATTGTTGGTTTGTTGATACATCGGGGGCCTTTGAAAGTCCGACCCCCAATTTCCGTTACCTCCCCAATTGTTATTGTTATTGCCACCCCAATTCTGGTTGTTGTTCCCCCAATTGTTTGAGTTTTTGTTATTATTATTGTTCCAATTTCCTTGGCCTTGGTTGCTCCAATTTTGGTTATTCCCTTGCGATCTCTATTGTTGATTTGGAGCATTGCTCTGTTGTCCTTGGTAGTTGTTGACATACAAAACTTCCTCGCTTTGGTCATCATAAGAATCATCTTGGTTGTAGCCACTTCCACTTTGTTCATATTGATCTTAATTGCTTTGCACTTGTTGACCACACTATATCCTTTTGTTGACCATTAAATTGACTCCTTCCATTGAATTTACTTGCTTTGTTCCTTGAACTTGCTGAAGTTAGGCTTTTCTAGCTGATTCATAGTAGTTTTCAACTCAGCTATGGCTTGTCCGTGGTCTTGAAGTTCCTTGTGAAGATTAATTACATTCGGGTCACCTTGAGGAACATTTGCCCGACTCTGCCAAGCTAAAGAAGTGTCAGCCATTTCATCAAGTATGTCACGAGCGTCGACATAGGGCATCTTCATAAAATTTCCCCCAGCTAGCTGATTTACCACACATTGGTTGGTCGTGTTGATACCCTTGTAAAAAGTCTGCTGAATCATCGCTTCAGTCATGTTATTTTTGGGGCATTCCTTTACCATGGTTCTATATCTCTCCAAGATTTCATGAAGAGGTTCATTAGGTTCCTGTTTGAAGGCTAAGATCTCATCCCTTAATGCTGCCATATGACCCGGTGAGAAAAACTTGACTATAAACTTATCAGCCAACTCATCCCACGTGGTGGTGGAATGGTTGGGGAGCCTCTCGAGCCAGTCAAAAGCTTTCCCTCTAAGTGAAAAAGGGAACAATCTCAGTCTCAATGCATCCTCTGACACGTTTGTCTGTTTACTTCCCCAACAGGTATCTACAAAACCCTTTAGATGTTTATAAGCATTTTGATGGGGAGTGCCAGTGAAGAACCCTCTTTGCTCCAATAAGGTCAACATAACATCTGTAATCTGGAAATCGCCCGCCCGGATCCGGGGTGGGACAAGAGCACTAGCGTAACCTTCATTGGGAAGCACCCGATGTGCTGCCCTTGGAGGAGGTGGGGGAGGGTCTGAAATGTTGTCATTTGCCTGGCGGCCTTTTCTTTGAGCTTGAGGTACTCGATGCATTTCATCATCACCATTATCCTCTACCTCCTCCCCCGGGAGAATATTACCGATAGGATCAGACATATTGTACCTAAAGCGATTAACACACAAAAGTCAGTAAAAGAGAAGGAAGGAAAAAAAGACACAGAACTAGTCAGATAGATAGCCAAAACCGTTTAACTCCCCGGTAACGGCGCCAAAAAGTGATCGGTTCCAACCCTACACCACTGTAAGGTAGCGAGGAATGGTCGATGCAGTTTTACCTGAAAGGTCGGGATCAATATCCACAGGGAGTTAATATTGGTTGGGAGTTGGGTTTCTACCTAATCTAGCTGCGTGTGTTGTTTCTAATTACGCTTCCAACCATGATTGGGATTGTTTCTATTCTAATGTTAATGCTATTGATTGCTAACAATAATCTAAGTATAATGTTTTTATGGGAGTTTTTCAAATGATAAAAAGCACTAGGGATGTGACTTCCGCCTAGGTGAGTATCTATTGGGGTCGATAATCTAGGACAATATTGTTATGCTTAGGATCATGATATAACCTTCACTCATAAATACTCACTCTATACCTCTCGGTACTTTGAGTGGCTTTGCCTGATTTGGCTTTCTCAAGCTAAAATGGGTGTTCAAGCAATGCAAGTTGTCACGATCCAAATTTCCAACCCTCGATATCGTGATGGCGCCTAATACCACACTTGCTAGGCAAGACAATGTTAGAACTTAATTAACCATTTTCCTCTAAATTTATTTAACGACAATAAACAATTCCAAATAAACATGAAATCCAAAACTTTCCAATGGCTGATATCAAGAATAATATTAGGGATAATAAGATGAACCACGAACTAATACTAAATGTACAACTACCCAGGGTCTGGTGTCACAATTCACGAACTACTAAAGAATACTACAAATAATGGTCTGAAAGAAATGTATCTCTGTTTTGAATGAAATAAAACAGTATTTAAATAATTAAGGGAAGACTCCAGGAATATGCGGACGCCAGGAGATACCTCGTGTCTCCGTGCAAATAAGGCGCAGCTACTAAGGTCTCCTAACTCTGGTCAGTACCTGGATCTGCACAAAAGAGTGCAGAGTGTAGTATCAGTACAACCGACCCCATGGACTGAGTAAGTGCCGAGCCTAACCTCGACGAAGTAGTAACGAGGCTACGACGGGGCATTAACAATATAACCTATGAACAATATATATAATAAAGCAAGAAAGAAATAATAATAATAAACTCGATAACCAGTAACTTGCAATAGTAGATAAAAACAACTCGGATAACTCTTTTCAATTATCAATTGTAATCAACTCCTCAAATTTTCCAACTTTCAATTTAAATCATAATAAAAATCAGAGTATGAAAACCTTTTTAATAAAACCAGAGTTTTCCAAATCCTTATTTTCGAAAACCAGTAAAACATAAATATTCACCCTTATCGCTCCTTGTTGCGGCGCGCAATCCACTCCCACTTGTCCATCCTTATTGCTCCTCCCTATATATATATCACCCTTATTTCTCCTGTTGCAGCGTGCAACCCGATCCCACCTGTCCACCCTTATTACTCCTTGTTGTAGCGTGCAACCCGCTCCCACCAGACAATCACATCACTTTATTGATAAAAAAGATTTTCACAATTTAAGTCAAAGCCTTTCACAATATTTATGTCTCAACAAATGTACACAGAGCAAGTTTCACTTTAAATAACAATAAGAGCAGAATATGAAATAAGGACGATAAAATAATGAGTGTTCTAGCCTTAATTTTTTTAAACAGTAAAGCATGAATATTCTCCCTTATTGCTCCTTGTTGCGGCGTGCAACCCAATCCCACATGTCCACCCTTATTGCTCCTCCCCATATATATATATATATATATATATATATATATATATATATATATATATATATATATATATATATATATATATATATATATATATATGTATGTATGTATATATATATCACCCTTATTTCTCTTGTTGCGGCGTCCAACCCGATCCCACCTGTCCACCCTTATTACTCTTTGTTGCGGCGTCCAACCCGATCCCACCTGTCCACCCTTATTACTCCTTGTTGCGACGTGCAACCCGCTCCCACCAGACATATCATATCAGTTTATTTATAAAAACTTTCACAATTCAGTCCAAGCATTTCACAATATTTTTATATCAACAATTGTAAACAAAAGTTGTAAATCTCATAAACTTCACCAATTATCATTTCATAACGAAGTCAACCGGAATATATATACATATCGTAACTCTGACAACCAGCTCAATCCTTAACTAACACAACAAAACCAAGAGAACAGCCAACACTTCCAAATTTCTTGAAGCAATACTTAACAATGAATCAACGAATCTAAATAGACGTATAAACCTCAATGATTATGAAACAATTAAGCCTGGAAGAAAATAATTGGAAACCGGGAAAGGGATAATGTTTAACAGACAGTTTGGTGGTGCATAGATACTCGTCACCTCACCTATACACCACACACATGCGAATTCACATAGCATTTAAGTTGGGGATTCCTCTTCCCTCAAGTCAAGGTTAAACCAAACAGTTACCTCAATCTCGCAGGCAATTCACTGCTCAATTATAGCTTTTCCTTTTGAATTTGACTCTAAATGACTCAAATCTAACCATAGTCAGTTTAATATCATTAATTAAGGCTAAAGGAAGTAACTTTACTGAAAATTTATGATTTTCCTAAGTTTTCTCAAAAAAGTAAAAACCCAACCCCGGTTCGATTGGTCCAAACTCGGAGTTCAGACAAAATTATGTTTACCAATTCACCCTCGAACCCGAATATACAATTAGTTTCGAAATCCTACCTCAATTCGAGGTCAAAATCCCATTTTTATAAAATTTCCTAATTCTACCCAAACCCTCAATTTTTACCATGAAAATTCTTGATTTTGGATTGAAAAGTGATGAAAAACATTGGGAAATTGAAAGAGTAGAGTTTGGAATTGATTACCTAACACTTTGGGGATGAACTTTGGTGAAGAAAATCGTCCTTAGGGCTTGGTAGTTCGAAAATATGGAGAAAAAGGATTTTGTCCGTGTTTAAAATTGAATTTATATACCAGGGCAGGCCTTCATCGCGTTCGCGCGGGCCTGCCCCCGTTCGCATATAACAAATGAGGCTCCTCCCCCAGGCCCAATTAACCTTATGCGTTTGCGAGGGCCCAACCGCGTTCGAGTAGGGTCTTCCCCCCATCCCACCACGTTCACGTGAAGGGTCCCGCATTCGCACTGAACAAAAAAGGCCCTGTCCAATATTACTCTACGCGTTCGCGTCTGGGTAATGCGAACGCGAAGAAGAAAAGACTGGGCACCAGAAAACAGCAAAAACCAGCAAATTTCTAAGTGTAAAATATCCGTGGCTTATCCGAAACTCAACCGAGCCCTCGAGGCTCCAAAGCAAACATGCACGCAAGTCTAAAAACATCATACGGACTTGCTCGTGCGATCAAATCATAAAAATAACATGTAAAACTATGAATTAAACCTCAAAACTCATCATTTTTCTCAAGAACACTTAAAGTTCAATATTTCCCAACCGGACGTCCGAATCACGTCAAATAAACTCTGTTTCTCACCAAATTTCACAGATAGTATTCAAATATTATAAGAAATCTGTACCGGGCTCCGAAACCAAGATACGGGCCCGATACCAATGGTTTCAAACATTAATTCTTTTCTTTATTTCATTAATAATTCAGCAAAACAATTTCTTTCAAAAATTAATTTCTAAGGCTTGGGACCTTGGAATTCCATTCCGGGCATATGCCCAAGTCCCATATTTTACTGCGGACCTCCCGGGATTGTCGTAACACAGATCAGGGTTTGTTTACTCAAAATATTGACCAAAGTCAACTATAATCAAACTTTAACTCTAGAAATTACTACTTCTCCTATTTTCACATAAAAGCTTTCCGGTTTCACGCCCGGACTACACACGTAAATTGAGGTATTTAAAATTAATCTCTTTATGGTTAATAATCCTAGAACAGAGTCTTAATTCATAAAATGACCCCTTGGGTCATCCGAATCTCCACCTCTAAAACAAACGTTCGTCCTTGAACGGATATAGAAAATTACCTTAATTGGCGAACAAGTGTAGATATCTACTCTACATGTCCGATTCGGACTCCCAAGTAGCTGCCTCAACGGGTTGGCCCTTCCACTGCACTCGAACTAAAGGATAGCTCTTAGACCTCAACTGACGAATCTGCTGGTCTAAATTGGCTACCGGCTCCTCCTCATAAGTCAAGTCTTTGTCCAATTGGACAGAGCTGAATTCTAACATGTGGGACGGGTCACCATGATATTTCTGGAGCATAGACACGTGGCGGTCAATATTGTATAATCTTGACCTTATCTAAGGCCTCTTGAACTAAGTCTGTACCCAATAATCGAGCCTCTCCCGGCTCAAACCATCCAACTGGCGATCTACACC
Organism: Nicotiana paniculata; assembly: GCA_005239505.1. Lineage (NCBI taxonomy): Eukaryota > Viridiplantae > Streptophyta > Magnoliopsida > Solanales > Solanaceae > Nicotiana > Nicotiana paniculata. The sequence goes on along the minus strand of MDKI01149987.1, from coordinate 12,044 downwards.
GCCTACCATATAACGCCTTATAGGGAGCCATCTGAATGCTCAACTGATTACTATTATTGTAGGCAAACTCCGCTAACGGCAAGAATTGATCCTAAGAACCTCCAAAGTCGATAACACAAGCGCGAAGCATATCCTCTAGAATCTGAATAGCACGCTCGGACTGCCCGTTCGTCTGTTGATGAAATGTTGTGCTCAATTCAATTTGGATACCCAACTCTCGCTGAACTGCCTTCCAAAAGTGCGAGGTAAACTGCGTACCTCGATCAGAAATGATAGACACGGGCACACCGTGAAGGCAAACAATCTATCGACACATATATCTCTGTCAATATCTCTGAGATATAAGTACTTGACACTGGAATGAAATGTGTTGATTTAGTCAACCTATCCACAATAACCCAAACGGCGTCAAACTTCCTCTGAGTCTGTGGGAGTCCAACAATGAAGTCCATAGTGATACGCTCCCACTCCCACTCAGGAATCTCAATCTGCTAAATTAAACTGTCGGGGTCTCTGATGCTCATATTTCACATGTTGGAAATTCAAACAACGAGCCACATAAGCAACAATATCCTTTTTCATCCTCCTCCACCAATAGTGATGTCGCAGGTCCTGGTACATCTTGGCAGCACCCGGTTGAATAAAATACTTACTCACGAAGGCCATCAACATTAGGCACACATATACGATCCTGCATCCTTAAAACACCATCATCTCCAACTGTAACCTTCTTGGCACCACCGTGCCGGACTGTGTCCTTAAGGACCATCAAGTGCGGGTCATCATCCTTCCGATATCTAATACGCTCGAATAAGGAAGATCGAGCAACTGTACAAGCTAGAACATGGCTGGGCGAAATATCCAACCTCACGAACTGATTAGCCAAAGTCTTAATATTTGAAGCTAACAGCCTCTCGCCAACTGGAATACATGCAAGGCTGCCCATACTTACTGATTTCCTACTCAATGCATCGGCCACCACATTGGCCTTTCATGGATGATACAAAATAGTGATGTCATAATCTTTCAATAACTCTAGCCATCTCTTATGTCTCAAATTAAGATCCCTTTGCTTGAACAAGTATTGGAGGCTACGATGATCCGTGTAAACCTCACATGGCACGCCATAAAGATAGTGCCTCCATATTTTCAGTTCATGAACAATGGATGCCAACTCTAAGTCATGGACAGGATAATTCTTCTCATGAATCTTTAACTGCCGAGACGCCTATGCTATCCACCTACCCTCTTGCATCAATACCACTCCCAACCCCAACACGGGAAGCATCATAATATACCGTGAAAGATCCTGAACCTGATGGTAACACCAATACCAATGTTGAAGTCAAAGCTGTATTGAGCTTTTGAAAGCTCGCCTCCACTCGCCCGACCATCTAAATGGAACACCCTTTTTGGTTCAATATGATCTTAATAGTTGATCATAATCAATTGCAGAATGATCAAATAACTTCTCGTTAACAATAATCTCCTTTCGAAGCTTCACAATATTGACAACGAGATGCGACGCATGGAGGACTCATAATTATCTACCTGAATTAACGTGTTTCATTTAACGCCCTATGGGAGGGCACCTACCTTACGGGTTAAAGCTCATTAATTATAACACGGATTTTGCAAATTATGCACATATTAATTTTATACAAAAGTTTTCAAATAAACCTAACAGGCATGACTCCTATTAGTACTATAGTACAAATTTTTAATTTCACAAAAGAGAATTTAAGCACAAGAATTTTCATTACAAGGACCTCGTCCTTATATAACTCCCACCGCGGCTCGTAGCCTGATTTAAACATACCAAATCATATTAAAACGCGAGGGTCTCGCCCTCAGTTCTGAATCACTAGTTATATGCACATCATGCCAATCGAAACATTCAATTTTCTTCTTTTAAAATTTTCCGTTAAACAAATTACAACACGTAATGATAGACATAGCTATCTCCATAGAATCTCCCAATACAAGTATTCACATAAGTAGATTTCAAGTTTACGAAGCTCACCCATGAGTGGAGCATATTAGGAGAACTTTCTTAGATACTCATAACCGAATCAAGTTATGGAAATTGCCACTTTATGATAACTAGAAATTGTAATTGTAATGACACTATCTGATATAGCGACCTCAGCCACACCCTAGAAAGTATATCAACAGGCTAGGTCTCCACCTCTAGGAGTCTGACCTCCACCTTCGACATTCTGACCCCTTTCCTCTAGCTGGACATGTAAGTTGAGTTGTAACTGTAATGGGGCACATAGCCTGAGTGCTCTGATGAAATATGACTCTCCCAAGTCTAGGAAAATTTCTACAACTAGCCGAAATAAAATATCAATTTGCCCTGCGTCGTACAAAATTTTACGATTATAATTGAATCCTTAAATGAGTCTGAGAAAAAAATTCTATCAATAGCATTTGGGAGAACTGATCCAAGTAGTTGATGTTTCAGTGGCTGGTCGTCCTCTTCGTAGGGTTGCCACAAACACCGGCGGCCAATTTCTTCTTTTACTATGTTGTCTCAACACTGCTGAGCTACCACATTTATTCATATACCCTTCGTTATTATTTGGGGTAACTATCATCCCTATATGCACAATGATCACAAAAGTAGAGCTCTATACAGATAAATCTTGGCACGAACACTATGGTCTAGAAGCTCGTCTACCACTGCACTCCCTCCGAAGCACCCCAAAATCCGCAATCGCGACTTTCACACTGAGTAGACCTTCCGTAGATTTAAAGTTGTTTATATAAATCCTTTGGCATTGAGGTATATGGTTATTAAGGAGGCATACATACCGCAAGTCCCAACTTTATCTCTTGCAAAATCTCAGGCATTGTACATTCTAGGCCAACACCGATATAACACATGATTCCGTAATTTATTCCTTGACAGTGGACTTCCCCACTTGGCACGAAGTCACAGATCACAATGTATGATAATCCACAATGTTAAATTCCACAGCTCATATAAACCACCCTCGTTGATTTCAACTTATCCCCATGTTCTGCAATAGTTCATAGCAGCGGTCAAGAAAATCATGTGGGTCTTCAAAAGATGTACCACTGAAATGGAGTAGAATTAGCTTGATGAACCTGTCCAGTCTCCACAAAGCATCAGAAGTCATAGCTGCCCTATCTGCAATCGAGGATGCCGCAATTGTCTGAACTACCCTAACTAGGTTGGCTGCTGGGGTGTGGATCTAAGGAGTAGTCTGATCAGGAGTGTGGGTAGCAGGAGTCTGGACCCTTCCTCCAACCTGAGATACAGCTGCTGCAACAAGGAGTGAACCAGTCTGGGCTACACTCTCCATCAGGCCCACTAATCAGACCAAAGCATCCTAAAGTACCGGGGTAGCAATGAACCCCTCTAGGACCTGAGTTGGTCCATCAGTAACGGTCCGAGCTGGAGCCCCCTCATCAATCTCAATCTGGGGCTCCACAGCTAGAGTTGTTGTCTGAGCAGTAGGTTGTGTCCTGCCCCAGCCTCGGCCCATGACGTGGCCTCGGCTTCTTCCCCTAATAGGAGATTCTACTGATGGAAGACCAGATTGTTGGTTAGCGGAAGACGAAGCACGTGTTCTCGCCATTTGCGAGAGAATAGAAGATTTCGATCAGTATTATTCTGACATATCAAGAATCGCACGACAGAGTAGAAATAAAAATGAGTTTGTTCCTAACTTCATAGCCTCTGAGAAATAAGTATATACGTCTCTGTTCTGATCCTTCAGACTCTATCAAGCTTGTTCGTGAATTGTGAGACCTATGCAACCTAGTGCTTTGATACCAACTTGTCACGACCCAAATTCCCAACACTTAGGATCGTGATGGTGCCTAACACCACACTTGCTAGGCAAGCCAATGTTAGAACTTATTTAACCATTTTCCTTTAAATTTATTTAAAGACAATAAATAATTCCAAATAAATAGGAAATCCAAAACTTTCCAATGGGTGATATCAAGAATAATATTAGAGATAATAAGACGAACCACGAACTAATACTAAATGTACAACTACCTAGGGTCCGGTGTCACAATTCACGAACTATTAAAGAATACTAAAAATAATGGTCTGAAAGAAATGTATCTCTGTTTTGAATGAAATAAAACAGTATCTAAATAATTAAGGGAAGAATCCAGGAATCTGCAGACGCCAGCAGATCTACCTCATGTCTCCGTGAAAATAAGGTGCAGCTACTAAGGTCTCCTAACTCTGGTCAGTACCAGGATCTGCACAAAAGAGTGCAGAGTGTAGTATCAGTATAACCGACCCCATGTACTGAGTAGTGTCGAGCCTAATATCGACGAAGTAGTGACGAGGCTACGACGGGGCATTAACAATATAACCTGTGAACAATATATATAATAAAGCAAGAAAGAAATAATAATAATAATAATAATAAACTCGATAACCAGTAACTTGCAATAGTATATAAAAACAACTCGGATAACTCTTTTCAATTATCAACTGTAATCAACTCCTCAAATTTTCCAACTTTCAATTTAAATCATTATAAAAATCAGAGTATGAAAACCTTTTTAATAAAACTAGAGTTTTCCAAATCCTTATTTTCGAAAATCAGTAAAACATAAATATTCACCCTTATCGCTCCTTGTTGCAGCGCGCAACCCGCTCCCACCTGTCCACCCTTATTGATCCTCCCTATATATATATATATCACCCTTATTTCTCCTGTTGCAGCGTGAAAACCGATCCCACATGTCCACCCTTATTACTCCTTGTTGCAATGTGCAACCCGCTCCCACCAGACAATCACATCACTTTATTTATAAAAAGTATTTTCACAATTTAAGTCAAAGCCTTTCACAATATTTATGTCTCAACAATTGTACACAGAGCAAGTTTCACTTTAAATAACAATAATAGCAGAATATGAAATAAGGACGATAAAACAATGAGTGTTCCAACCTTTATTTTTTTAAATAGTAAAGCATGAATATTCTCCCTTTTTGCTCCTTGTTGCGGCGTGCAACCCGATCCTACTTGTCCACCCTTATTTCTCCTCCCTATATATATATATATATATATATATATATATCACCCTTATTTCTCATGTTGCAGCGTGCAACCCGATCCCACCTGTCCACCCTTATTACTCCTTGTTGCAGCGTGCAACCCGCTCCCGTCAGACATATCATATCAGTTTATTTATAAAAAATTTCACAATTCAGGCCAAGCCTTTTACAAAATTTTTATATCAACAATTGTAAACAGAAGCTGTAAATCTCATAAACTTCACCAATTATCATTTCATAACGAAGTCAACCGGAATTTATATACATATCGTAACTCTAACAACCTGCTCAATCCTTAAGTAACACAACAAAACCAAGAGAACAACCAACACTTCCAAATTTCTTGAAGCAATACTTAACAATGAATCAACGAATCCAAATAGACATATAAACCTCAATGATCATGAAACAATTAAGCCCGGAAGAAAATAATTGGAAACTGGGGAAGGGATCATGTTTAACAGACAGTTTGGTGGTGCATAGATACTCGTCACCTCACCTATACACCACACACATGCGAATTCACATAGCATTTAAGTTGGGGATTCCTATTCCCTCAAGTCAAGGTTAAACCAAACAGTTACCTCAATCTCGCAGGTCACTCTCTACTCAATTATAGCTGTTCCTTTCGAATTTGTCTCTAAACCACTCGAATCTAATCATAATCAGTTTAATATCGTTAATTAAGGCTAAACGAAGTATCTTTACTGAAAATTTATGATTTTCCAAAGTTTTCTCAAAAAAAATAAACACCCGACCCCGGGCCCCCTTGGTCTAAACTCGGAGTTCGGACAAAATTACGTTTACCCATTCACCCCCGAATCTGAATATGCAATTAGTTTCGAAATCTGACCTCAATTCGAGGTCAAAATCCCATTTTTACAAAATTTCCTAATTCTACCCAAACCCTCAATTTTTACCATGAAAATTCTTGATTTTGGATTGAAAAGTGATGAAAAACATTGGGAAATTGAAAGATTAGAGTTTGGAATTGATTACCTACACTTTGGGGATGAACTTTGGTAAAGAAAATCGTCCTTAGGACTTGGTAGTTCGAAAATATGGAGAAAAAGGATTATGTCCTTGTTTAAAATTGAATTTATATACCTGGGCAGGCCTTCATCACGTTCGTGTGGGCCTGCCAGCGTTCGCATAGAACAAATGAGGCTCCTCCCCCATGCCTAATTAATCGTATGCGTTTGCGAGGGCCTGTAACGACCCGGTAGGTCGTTTTGTGAGTTAGCGCCACGAACCCCTAATAACTATTCTCCCCATGTCTATTTCGTCTTTTGGGACTTGTTGGAACGTTGAGTAGTAAAGTTCGGATAGTTTTTGGACATATAGTCCTTATAGGTGAGTTAAGCCTTATAAATTGGAACGTAGTTGGAACTGTGGGAAGACAGGTCCGGAATGGGATTCCGTCAACTCCGTTAGCTCCATTGGGTGATTACGGAGTTAGGAGCATGTCTGGAATGTGATTTCAAGGTCTGTAGTAGATTTAGGCTTGAATTGGCGAAAGTTAGAATTTCGGCGATTTCGGCCGATAGGTGGAATTTTGATATCGGGCTCGAAATGGAATTCCGAGAGCGGTTGTAGGTTCGTTGGATCATTTGTGATCTGTGTGTAAAATTTGAGGTCATTCAGACTAGTTTTGATGTGTTTCGGCATCGGTTGTAGATTTTGGAAATTTCATAAGTTCTTAGGCTTGAATCCATGCATAATTGGTGATTTTGGTGTTATGTGACGTGTTTTGGAGGCTTGACTAAGTTTGGATAAGGTATTAGGACTGGCTGGTAAGTTTGGTTGAGGTCCCGGGGGCCTCGGGGATGCTTCGGATGCTCAACGAGTGAATTTAGAACTTGGAAGAACAGCTGAACCGTTGATGGTTCTGGTGTCTCGCACCTGCGATGGACTTTCTGCAGGTGCGGACATGCGGGTGCGGACGAGGGGCTCACAGGTGCGGGCTTGGACAAGTCACCCAGTCCTCGCAGGTGCGGTTTGTTTTCCACAGCTGCGGAGCCGCAGATGCGGCCAATTGACCGCAGGTGCGGCCCCAGGCCTTTTAGTGGGTTTTCGCACCTGCGATGGAATTTTCGCAGGTGCGGTCCAAGGGGGTGCAGGTGTGGAAATCGATGGGCAGATATATCAGATTCGAGGGCTTGAATTTCATAACTTCAAAAATCAATTGGAGCTCTGGTGTAGGCGATTTGGAGTGAGTTTTGAAGATAAGCTTCATAGGTAACGATTCATAACCCTATTCCCTTTGTATATCATTAATTTATGGTCATTTCCTCCATGCAATTAAGGGATTTAGGTGAAAAATGATGCAAATGGGGAAAAGTTTCCCTAATTAGAAAATCCGAGAATTTAATAGGATTTTGTTGTCAGTTTTTGATGATTCTTGTTTGAGTGAGTTTGTGAGTGAACGAGTGTTCTAAATTTGTAACTTTCACTCGATTCCGAGACGTGGTCCCGAAGGGAATTTTTAGGCGATTTTCCTAAATTCGCATATTAGCCTCGAACTTATTAGATATTTTGATTCCTTAAAGTGATATTTACATTATGCAATCGAATTGAATAGATTTGGGCCATTCGGAGTCGGATACTCGTGGCAAGAGCGTGGTTTCGAGTTGAGTAGCGCTGTCGAGGTAAGTGGCTTGCCTAATGCTATGTTGGGGACTTCCCCTAGGCTATTTTTAATACTGTTTATGTTGATTGGGCGCCGTGTGCATGAGGTGACGAGTACGTACACGGACCATTGTTGAAAAAACTCCATTTTTCCTCCATGACTTAAATCATTTCACTCCTATTTTTCTGATTCCTATATCGACTATGTAGTTTAGATTAGGAAATAGCATGCCTGCCTGTTTTACCTGAATTTTCCCTTGTTATTACCATATGTACCATGCTTAGGTAGTCTTATCCATATTTTGCTTGTGATTTTTCCTGAACTGTTTTAAATGGAAATTTTATCCTGTATTTGTACTGCATTGCATATTTAAATTGGGACTATGGACGAAATTCCGGGAGCTTTCCCCCTGTACTGCATAGCACATTTAAATTGTGAATACGGACGAGGTTCCGGGATCTTTCCCCCTGTACTGCATAGCATATTTAAATTGGGACTACGGACGATATTCCAGGAGCTTTCCCCCTGTACTGCATTGCATATTTAAATTGGGACTACAGACAAGATTCCGGGAGCTTTCCCCTGTACTGCATAGCATATTTAAATCGGGACTACGGACGAGATTTCGGGAGCTTTCCCCCTGTACTGCATTGCATATTTAAATTGGGACTACGGACGAGATTTCGGGAGCTCTCCCCATGTACTGCATTGCATACTTATTACTGTGATATATGTTGTGCTGAGCCGAGGGTTCCCTGTTATCATTCCCTTTTTGCTCATTGTTTCTACTGATTTGCCTCAGCTTGTTATACCTCTCTGTTCACATTATTTTATACTGTTTTTACTATAAAAATCCAGTAGAGCCTTAACCTGACCTCGTCACTACTTGACTGGGTTAGGCTTGGCACTTACTGGGTACCAATTTGTGGTGTACTCATGCCCTTTCCTGCAAATTTTTTCGTGTGAAAATCCAGGTACCAATGCTTAGTATCGTGGCTAGGGGTCCGAGCAGCAGCTTTTAGGAGACAGAAAGGTAATTCTTCCGTAATTCTGCCGCGTCCGCAGAGTCCTTCGAGTCACCTTAAACTCCAGATTTAGATAGATTTCCTTTTTATGTAAATTCCCTCTCGTTGTATAGAGCTATTTTGAGACAGAGCTTGTGACTAAAGGGATGTTCCAGGTTTTGGGAAAAGTTGTATTTTGTATGCGCCAAGTAGCGATGCTTTCATTGTAGACTCACTTATCTCGTCTTTCTTTCTATTGCTTTAATTTAATATGTGTTTCCGCAATTAGGATTACCTAGTCGTAGAGACTACGTGCCGTCACGATGCCTTTCGGTGGGTAAATCGGGTCGTGACAAGTTGGTATGAGAGCGTCTAGGTTCAAAGGATTCACAAGTCACAAGCCGGTTTATTAGAGTCTCGCGGATCGGTGCGGAGACGTCTGTATCTATCTTCGGGAGGCTATGTAACTCTTAGGAACAATCATATTTCTTTGATTTCCTTTTTCATGCGAGCTATTGACATCAAAAAAAAATTCATAAATTCTATTCTATTCTTTCCCACAGATGGTGAGGACCCGTACTGGGAGGACCGACGACCAAGCACCCGAGCCCCCTTCCAGAGCCGCCAGAGGTCGGGGCTGGGGTAGAGGACGACCGCGCAGTGCAGCCCGAGCACCGACGAGAGTAGCGACATAGGAGCCTATGGCAGCCCCAGTTGAAGAGCCGGCACAAGAGGTCCCTATTGCTGCTACAGCCTTGCAGGAGACCTTCGCTCATTTCATGAGTATGTTCAGTACCCTAGCGCAGACTGGACTATTTTCGATAGCTCCCGGTACATCTCAGGCCGGGGGAGGGGCACAGACTCCCGCAGCCTGCACTCCTGATCAGAGGGGCCAGGTTGATCAGGCCCCGGAGTATATTCCTATGCCCCCAGCGGCCCCAGTTCAGCATGACGCTAGGGCAGCGGCTTCTGAGGCCGAGCAGCTCAGACTCGAGAGGTACAAGAAGTACCACCCACTTACTTTCAGCGGACTAGCTTCATATGCGCTCTGGGATTTCTTGAGGAGTGTCATCGTATTCTCCGCACTATGGGCATTGTGGAGACTAGTAGGGTTTCTTTCACCGCTTTCCAGTTGAGGGGAGCGGCATATCAGTGGTGGGGGGCCTATGAGCTGAGTATTCCGGATGAGGCAGCCTCACTCACTTGGACTCAGTTTTCAGAGATGTTTTTTGCGAGAGTATGTCCCTCAGAGCCTCAGGGATACTTGCGTGGAGTTTGAGCAGTTACGCCAGGGTACTATGACTGTCTCGAACTATGCGGTCCATTTCAATGAGTTAGCTCGGCATGCCCCAGCATTGGTTGCCACAGTCAGAGATCGGGTTCACCCTTCATCGAGGGGCTCCATCCTAGTATTCGGACCAGTATGGCCAGAGAGTTGGAGATGGATATCACTTACCAGCAGGCAGTGAGTATTTCCAGGAGAGTAGAGGGCATGTTCGCCCGGGATAGAGAGGAGAGGGAGGCCAAGAGGTCTCAAGAGACTGTCCATTTTTTAGGAGCTCGTGCACTAGCAGCACGTCATAGTAGGGGCTTTGTGGGCCGCCCTGTTCATTCAGCCCTTCCAGCAGCCAGTGGTATTCCAGCTCCTCCTAGACCTTATGAGTTCTATTATGCACCGCCAGTATCCAGTATGCCTCCAGTTCGAGGTGCTATTTTCGGCCATCCCAGCAAGCCAGCTCTTATTCAGTCTCAGACTCAGCGTCCTCCGAGGGTTTTTTTTGAGTGTGGTGACACTCTTCACTTGATTAGAGATTGCCCCAGGTCCAGGAGGGGTGCACCTCCATAGTCTTATCAGTCTCCACGTGCTCCGTTAGGTCCTCCGGCTATTCTTCCAACCCCAGCTGCCACTCCACCTCCTCAGCCAGCTCGAGGTGGGGGTCGGGAGGTAGAGATCGCCCTAGAGAGGGAGGCCAGGCCAGATACTATGCCCTTCCAGTCCGTTCTGAGGTTGTTGCTTCAGACTCGGTCATCACAGGTATTGTCCCTGTCTGCCATAGGGATGCATCGGTATTATTTGATCAAGGCTCTACGTATTCATATGTGTCCTCTTATTTCTCTCCACATTTGGGGATATCTCGTGATACTTTGAGTTCCCCTGTCTATGTACCTACTCCTGTGGGAGATTCTTGTGAGACCCCATGTGTTTTTTTCTCTTCTCTTACGTAATATACGTAACGTGGCGTGGTTATATTAGGTATATATGATTGGTTATAGCACATTGGGAGAATAAGACTGAAAATGTGTGGTAATATCAAGGAACTAAACTAAAGCTTTAGGTCAAAGGAACCCCTTAAACAGAGGTTCGTGGTTAAACAAATGGCTCGGGTAGCACCCTGCGCGTTCGGAAGGTTTAAGTTAACTTGCACCAGTGGGATAAGACTAATAGTGTCTAATATGCTAAAAATAATGTGTTAGAAGTTATTATAATATCACACTGGTCACATGTTAAGTTTTGGAGTCACGCAAGTTGCGAAATAAAGGTCGGCAAAAGTTATTGTAAATTTCTCTAATAAATTTTCTAAGCTTTGGGTCAAATGTATCAGATCATTTATCCAAATATATAAATATTTATGGGACCCACAACCTATCGAATCGAAGATCTACTAGTCTAGTTTGCAACCAAAAAAATTTCACATCAAACCGACATCGGAGTAAAACGTTATAACTGTTTTACCGCGGACTGTCTGGGCTAAAACCGGGTCGCGAACCGGGTGGGGTAAAACAAGTGGTATGAGTTGGCAAATTCGACTTTTAAGACCCCAAAATATTTGATTATAGTCCCAAAACAGTGAGCAAGCTGAAGAGAAGGTCCCATGGTGTTCTTGAGTGATTAAGGTGCGTTTTTAACGATTTCTATCGTTAAAGTTTGCCCTCATGCCTAGAAACACAATCTCTACGCTTTGCAATCGTTTCCCTCTTCTATTAGCTGTGTTTGGAGCTAATTTTGGAAAGTAGGAATTTTTTTTTCTTGCTGGTTCTTCAGGCTTTATACTTGGTTTTCCAAGGTAATCATCTTGGGATTCTTTTATGGTCATTTTTACAAAGTTCTACGGACGTTTCGTCAAGTTAGGGTCATATGGCAAATCTGCCGATTTTAACTCAATTATGAACTATTTTTAGGTGCGTATAAGCTGCATATATATAGTGTTTGCAAGGCTTAGTACTTAAGGAACAACTTTCGTGAAGGAACTATAGGCATTCGAACGTTTGTTGGAGAGGTAGGCTAAGCTCTATCTTCCTTTTAGCACGAATTCTAGGAAATTCCTAAGACGCCAAATGTGATATTTTACTATTCT
>MDKI01132216.1:0-17332 GCA_005239505.1 Nicotiana paniculata | reverse complement strand
TATTCCAACCGGGAAACACTTAAACTCGTCAAAACTCGGAATTGACCGAAACAGGGGCATGGCATTTGGGCCCTGGCGCCTGGCTAACGCAAGGCTAAGGCTAGCGTTTGGGCTCTAACGCCTGGCTAACGCCAGGCAGGGTCAGGCGTTTGGGCTTTGGCGCGTGGCTATAGCCCGGTGCACTCCTCCTCGCCTCTTGAGCGTATTTTCGATGTATTTGCATCCATTTAGCTCAGTTTCCATCTCCAATTCACCTACACATGAAATAGACTATATTGTGCACATAAAAAGTGTATTTTATCATTAGCGCACATAAAATGTAGGGCATATAACATGTTAAACCATGAATTCTAACCTCGCATCAGGCCACAAACCCTGCAAACGGCTTTGAGGACAAATTTACTGCCTCAATTCATTTTACCGTAAGATTTAACTCCTTTAGCGTATTGGTTTGGAGATTAGATGATTCACCCTCATCTTTCTTCCTTTTAGGGACATATTGGAGCTTAGGACTTACTTTATTTCCATAAGATGCAATATCCCCTCTATGATATTTATTCACGTTGGGTTGTACCTCCTCAGTAACAGTTTTGGCTTTACGAATATTCACCTCAGCTCTTTTGGTTATGGGCTCGTCATTCTTTCTTTTCATTCCATCATCGACTCCTAGCTCCTTCATAATGCGGTTCTTCAAGTAGAACTTTGCATCGGCGAAGTGTGACTCTGCCTCGGTGAATGGATCATCATCAGCAACTATCTTGTTCTCGAATTCACCCTCGTAGTATTTTAAGCATTGATGGTAGGTAGATGGAACTAATTTATTCTCATATATCCAAGGCCTTCCAAGAAAAATATTGTATGAAGTATTCGCATCGATCACATGCAGCTATGCACTTGATTGTATATCTTCAATAATGATTCCCAGCCTGGTCGCGCATATGGCTCTTTGCCCCCCTTGGTTGAATTCTTGGATCATCACATGACTTTCTGAGAGTTCGTTCATGGGAATACCAAGTTCTTTCACAGTGCGAATTGGCAAAATGTTCACCGAGGATCCTCCATTAACAAAAATTCGATTTACCCTTTCATCACGCATATAGCCAACCAGGTACAATGGGCGGTTATGACGAGTGTCACCTAGCAGAAGATCGTCATTTGTGAACGTGACTTTTTCCTCACAAGCATTAACTTCTTGAGGAGTGGACTCGATAAGTTTTTCTAAAGATAGTGCCAACGGTAGGTCATCACTCTTTTCTTTCCCTTCGTCAGCATGGCAACAAGAGGCATCAATACTCCCATGGGAAATCTTCGTGCGAAACCAACTTGGTAAAAACTCCTCCAAGGTCACCGGATGTCGTGGCTTTTGGGGGTGACACACCTCTACTTTCGCTTAATTTTCATGCTTAACTGGATTCCATCTCCTAGTCCTTTTCACCATTATTTTCCTTGTTGGTTGTTCCATTGATCTCCTTTTGTGGCGCCTACGATGAGTCACCAACGTCCAACCTTCATCGTCCTCAGGTTGACCGTCTTCAACTTTGTAATTCTCCAGTAATTCTTCATCTTTACTTTCTTTAAAACTACATAATTTGTCTGGACTGAATGAGCCAAATGTGATTGAGATTTGGTTTGCGCTTGCTTTCTCATCTTCAAGAACGATCTTCTTTTCATGAGCCAAGTCCATAACTTTGTCCTTGAAGACAAAGCATTTCTCCAGAGGGTGGCTCACAAGTCAATGATATTTGTAGTAATTTGGGTCATCAATTTTCCCAGCTTAATTTAGTCTCTTCATCTCCGGAAGCTCAATAAGATTTAACTCGAGGAGTTCTTAAAAAATAGCTGGCACATCAGAATCCAGAAATGGGTACTCATTCTCTTGCATTTCTTTTAGAGTTAACTTTCCACTTGGCTTATCTTGAAACGAAGTGGATTTCGTACTCTAATTTTTGCTCACCTTCGTCATGAACTTCATAGGTTATGTGTTAACATTCATATCTTCGTTTTTTTTCAGATCTTGGTATAAACTTTCTCCTTTTTCTGACTTCTTGCTTGTCGTTCCCTTTGTGAGGTTAATAGATAGTCAGCCCTTCATTTTCGTGCTAGGCTTTATACCTTGCAAGATGTAGCGCAATACCCAATGCATGCCTTGGATGCACATCTCTATGCCAGAAGCTTCACTGAGCCTGTCTTTATAGTTAAGGCTTGCATTCCTCCAACGATTGATAAAGTCAATAACTGGTTCACTCTTCTGTTGACGAGTACTTGTGAGTTCTATCATACTCACAGTACATCTCTTGCTATAAAAGCGATTGAGGAATTCTTGCTCTAGTTAATCCCAGCTATCCACAGATCCAGCCTCGAGGTCCGTGTACCAATCAAAAGCATTTCCTTTTAATGAGAGGACAAACTGTTTGACGAGGTAATCTCCATAAGTCCCAGCATTGTCTCATGTCTCAACGAAGTGCGCCACATGTTGCTTTGAATTACCTTTGCCATCAAACTGTTGAAATTTCGGAGTTTGATAGCCAGCATGCATCTTCCACATATCGATCCTTGAAGTGTATGGCTTTTCGTAGGTAAAGGAGGACTTGGAGGCAACTCATATTTGTTTCTTATAGTCCCTTCAATAAACTCTTTTAGTTGATTGATTGGAATCATCCCTTCCGAAGAGACTAGAATTTCCCTAGTGGATGCAACTTGTCGTGGGGAGCATCAATCTCTTGAACTTCTGGGAGTTTTCCAGGTGCATCGATGGATTCTTCTTCCATCAAGATTCCACCCGATCTGTTAGCTTATCGATTTTAGCATCTTTATTTTTCATGCACTTGGTCAAGCCAGCGATTGCTTCCGTCAAGTTTGCCAGCTGCTCCTCCACAGATGAAGTGTTTGTCACCATGGCTTGCATGATTGTCATGGACGATGGAGATTAGCATGGATTTTCACACAACTTGATCCTTGATTGGCTCACTCTATGTGGTGTAAGTGGGGAGGATCCATCACTTGAAGTGTCATCATCTTCCTACACAGCAGAGTGCTTGGACCAGGAGAGGTCAAGCCGAGCAAGAGTTTTCTTGATCTTTTCAGCAACATCGCTTCCTTCTTCGGGTGCATTTGGGGAAGATCTTGATCCTTTTGAGGATGAAGATCCGAAAATAGGGGTAGATGTGGACGGCACTTGGGGTGCTTGTTGTCCTAACGAACTTGCTTTGCTCCTCGTAACTGGTCCAAAGTTTCCAAAGGTAACATCGATAATGTTTTCCACATCAGCATAGAACCTGGAATTAGCAGCCTTGGCGGAAGTTGAACTGTAGTTGATTTTCTTGGAAGCCATTTCGTTGTTCTTGAACTTTGGTGATTGAAAGGTTGAGATGAGAGGTAGAGATTAACCCACTAGGCGTGCCAGAATTTGTAGACAATAAATTATGTCGAGAAAATATAATCAAGCCGAAAATATCGCAACAATCGTAGTATTTAATTTCGAATATTTGAGTGTTACAATCTCTATGAATTATCTGATTCTTCTTTTCAATAGTAAATAAATTCAAGAGCCTTTGAGCTTAATCTTAAATCTATATTTGTTTCCACGAACGATGATCTTGTTATTGAGCTTGATTGCTTGAACTTGACCTTGATTCGTTCTTCGTTCTTGAGCTTGAACTTGATTTCTTGAACCTGAACTTGATTTCTTGAAGCTTGAAACTTGTAGAGAAATTTGCGGCGTTTGATCCACGAGCTCTCTCTTTCTTCTTGTTATATCTTCTGGTGTCTTCTCTAGGTTATGAAGACCCCTATTTATAGTTGTGGGAGGGAAGAGTTCTGATAAGAACAAACTCTTTCCGACCAATCAAATTGAAGTGTGACAAGGCCGGATTTGATTGGCTAGAACATGTCACTTGCACACGTGGCACGGTTTTATTGGCCTTTTGATGTGACTTGGCATACCTTGTTATTTTGAAACGTGGCATGATCCTATTAGCTCTTCAGTTTGACTTGGTACGCCACGTCATTTGACACGTGGCACCAAACTTGGGGCCTCTAGGAAGATGACATCTTGGGCTTAATGAAGTGGGCTCATCACTTTAGCCCAATTAATGGGCTATCCCAATAGATTAAGACTTATTTATTCCATATATATTGGACTTATATAGTTAATTAAATTATATTAGCCCGTAGTATTTATTTGAACTAGCATATTTAACATATAATTCAAATTATTTTATTGAATTTAAATCCAACAAAATTTAAATGCTTACAGCAAGATTGTGCAAATAGCCTAAAATACTAGTGTAATATATAAAATGAAGTAAAAATAGTTGAAACAATGTATTAAGGATGAAAATAATAATTTTAGATGATTAAGTCATCACAAAATATTTTGAAGGAGTAATTAATAAATATTCAAGTAATTTAAATGTAAGAAAATCAATTTTAAAGCTCTAAAAATTATGGAAAATTATAGAAAATGCTCATATAGATTTTGTATACTAAATAATGATGAGAAATGATATTTTGAAAGTATATATATTATTTGAGAAAAATATGAGAGCAAAATTGGGTATCAACGACTGCCCCTCTTTACCTGAAAATGATGAAAGAGTTGTCGGGTAAAACAAATGATGATCAATTTTTGCCGAATTGAGTGAGGAATGATGTGATAAAAAGTGGAGGTCGAACCTCGGTTCTTGAGTTGCCTACATATCCCTGGTGTTACGAGAATTAGGACGTGTGTAGTTCTGGATCCAACGGTGAACGAAACCGATGAAGTTGTTATAGGAATGTTTGCATGTCTCGGGAAGGGTTCTTTTGGGTGTGATAGTATCAGATAAATTTTTACGGAGTTGTGAATGTGAATTTGAAACGTTATGGATGTGTCATATTGAAGGATATGAATGTTATGAACAGAAATCGGAGCGAAGATTGCTCCTGTTTGTAGAACGGTTACCTCCTGGATTACCTGCAAAACTTAAAACACGGTGCGTGAGAATATATATATGGGTTATTGCGAAAATTTAAACTAGATGCAAATTCCCTTTGGACCATAAAGTTGTCTTTGGACGTTGAGGATGATGTCCTTAGACCATGATAAGGGATTGGCAGGCCATGAAATGGTGTCCTCGGACCATGAGGATGGTGCCTCTGGACTATGACGCCCTTGAATAATGATGTGCAATTTTGAGAGATCCTCAGGCCATGGAATGGTGTCTCCCGGCTATGAGGATGATACCTTCAAATTATGACGCCTTTGGACAGAATGGTGATGTTTCAGCCCATAAAATGCAAAGATATGATGCTTGGTCATATGCGAGGACGAGACAAGACAAGGCCTAGCCTTGTGTGAGATGAGGGTGGCACTTAGCCCTAGGTGACGAAAGAGATAGTGCTAGGTCTTAGGTAGGATAGTGGAGATAGTATTTAGTCTTACGCAAGGAAAGGCAATGCTTAGCCTTATGCAATTAGGGAGGCAGTGCTTAGCCTCATGCAAGAAGAGAAGACAATGGTTAGTCTTATGCAAAGATAGGCAGTGCTTAGCCTTATCCAATTAGGGAGGAAATGCTTAGCCTCAAGAAAGCAGAGGAGTCAAAGTTTAGTCTCACGCAAGGAAAGTCGGTGCTTAGCCTTATGCAATTAGGGAGGCAGTGCTTAGCCTCATGCAAGAAGAAGAGACAATTCTTAGTCTTATACAAGGAAAGGCAATGCTTAGCCTTATTCAAATAGGGAGGAAATGCTTAGCCTCATACATGAAGAGGACACAATGCCTAGTCTCATGCAGGGAAAGACAATGCTTAGCCTTATGCAATTAGGGAGGCAGAGCTTAGCCTTATGCAAGAAGAAGATACAATGCTTAGTCTCATTTAGGAAAAGACAATGCTTAGTCTTATTCAATTAGGGAGTCAATTCTTAGCCACATGCAAGAAGAGGAGACAATGCTTAGTATCATGCAAAGAGATGAGACAATGCTTAGTCTCATTCAGAGAAAGGCAATGCTTAGCCTTATGCAATTAGGGAGGCACTGCTTAGCCTCATTCAAGAAGAGGAGACAATGCTTAGTCTCATGAAAGGAAAGGCAATGTTGAGCCTTATGCAATTAGGAAAAACAGTCCTTAGTCTCATGCAATTAGGAAAAACAGTCCTTAGTCTCATGCAATTAGGGGAGATAGTGCTTAGTCTCATGAAAGAAAAGCGATGAGAGAGAGTAAAGTATTTCTTAGCTGGATATGTTTACATTTGGTAACTTGTCGTTATGAAGATAGTAACTTTGTTGTGTGTATGTATTTTCGAATACCCTTGCTATATTACTTACGTCTGCATTCAAAGAAAAATTGTGAGTTTTGCGGGGGATGGTCGGTTCGTACTCTTGACTCCTTGATTTTCCTTCATTCTCTTCTCGAGGTCCTGTTTGAGTTACCCTAGGTAACGCCTGGCTGTCATAGAAACATAGTTTTCGAAAAATAAGCGTGCATTTGACAAATTATTTGCGAAAATATAGTTATTTGAAATGTAGTATGTGATATCAAATAATTTAGATGAACCAGTAACTGTGACATATTTTAGAGACATTGCAATCTTTCCCCTCAAAATTCTACCCCAGTTTAAATGCAATGCTTTTGGATGTTCCACATATGACGAAGTTGGCTGAACTTGCAATCCTATCCCAATTTCCTATCATGGGGGAAAATGAGGATTTTATTAAGATGTGACCGAACCTCCAGGGCTGCCTACGTATCCCCTCTTAAATGGGAATCAGGTCAAGCGTAGTTCAGTTACATCAAGTGAAGAAATGTAAACAATCCTAATCATAGTATCTCTTGATTGCGTCTGAGTTGATAGGTTTTGGCCAAATCTCTCCGTCCATTTCTGCAAGTATGAGTGCTCCTCGTGTTAATACTCGATGAACTATGTAGGGACCTTGCCAGTTGGGTGAGAACTTCTCCTTGGCTTCATCCTGATGTGGGAAGTTCCGCTTTAGCACCACTGCCTGGTGTGAATTGCCTTGGTCTAACGTTTTTGTTGAAAACTCTTGCCATTATGTTTTGGTAGAGTTGACTGTGCCATACTACATTCATTCTCTTTCCATCAATGATAGTCGATTGTTCATAGTGGATCCGTACCTATTCTGCGTCGTTGAGCTCGGCTTCTTGTATGATTCTTAGAGAATGGATTTCTACTTCAGAAGGAATAACCGCCTTCGTACCATAGACCAGTAGGTAGGGCATTGCCCTAGTTGATGTACGAACTGTGTATGATACCCGAGCAGAGCAAATGGAAACTTCTCGTGCCATTACTTGTAATTATCTACTATTTTTCTTAGTATCTTCTTGATGTTCTTGTTGCAGCCTCTACAACTCCATTCATTTGTGGCATGTATGCTGTGGAATTCTTATGCTTGATCTTGAAATTTTCACACATGGTATTCATTAGAACACTGTTGATATTGGCGGCATTGTCGGTGACGATTGACTCTGGCACTCCGAACCGACAAACAATGCGATCTCGAACAAAACTGCGACGACCTTCTTAGTTACAACTTTGTAAGATGCGACTTTGATACATAGGGATTTTGACTACTTATTTGCTCTCTTTTACTTACGTTTTAGCTCAAAAATGCTTAAAGGTATTCCCAAGAACTAATGAAATGTGTTTTCTTGAAGAATATTGGGAAACGAGCCAAAGAAATGAAAATCAACTCATAAAGGAGTAAAATTGGACAAGGAACAAAACAAGACAAAAAGGACCGAAGTGCAGACCGCACAATACTATGTGCGACCGCAAACTCTGAAGAGCCACTGACAGAATCCTTTCACAATGTGCGGACTGCACAATTATTGTGTGGCCACAGAAGACAAGAATCAGAGAGTTGTGTTTTGGGTGCCTGAAGTTTTGTTCACCGCACTTTATTGTGCGGCTGCACTCATAAATGTGCGGCCTGCAGAAAGTGCCAAGTTCCAACCTAAGATCAAGAGTGCGGCCACACTTAGAAATGTGCGGTCCGCACAATAAGAGGAAGTGAGGCCTCACCCTAGATTTATGCAGCCGCAGAAGGTCAACCTGTCAAGTTAGCTTCAAATTGCAAACCCCGCACAGAATTGTTTGGCCGCACAACCTCCGCAGGGGCAATTTTTTCTATAATTTTAGTTGGGTATAAATAGTTCTTTTTTCATTTTTAGGTTAAGTTTTGTGCATCTGAGAATAGATAGTTGTTTTTCTTTATTATATTGGGTAACTTTGTAATAGCTTAACATTTTAACATTAGATTTTCTTCCCTTAATCATCTATTATGAATTTTATCTTAGTTTCTTCTTTAATTTCTTCATTTTCCATAGTAGCTAAACCCTTAGCTAGGGTTGTGATCTAAACCTAGTATGGGTACTTAATTGGTGATTGATTTAGGGCTTATTTATGATTGAGTATATGATATTTAGCCTAGTTCTTGATTGAATTTGAGAATTGATGGTTGCAAACATTGATTTATGCCTAATTGACTTAGTCTCTGCTTGAGAAAGAGAGACTAAGTGTACGAAAACATGGCTAACAAGAAATTAGGGTGAACTCGAGAAATTGATAGACCTAATTAAAGGGTCGAATCTAGAGATAGTAAGACCCGACTTGAGCATTTATCACGTGTTTCGTGAAATACCCAATTGGACTTGAGAAAGTCAAATCGTACAAAATCACTCAAACTACCGAGAGGTATAGAGTGAGTAATCGGGTGTGATTACTATATTGTAACCCGACCAAACAAATATGCCTTAAATCTCTCGATCTGTTAGGTAACCATCTAGGAGGAAGTTACAACCCTAGATATTTTATAACCTGAAAAACAACAATACCAAAAACATTGTCTATTAGCTTTATAATTACAAACAGTAGCATACAAACTAGAAGTAGAAAAGAAACAATTGAATATGTGAAAGTGTAATCTTGGGCACGTCATACACTATACTAAATATATACCTAATCCCACTAAAAGCTCTCTACGGAATCGACCCTGACTCGCGTTGGGTATTTATAATTGCATCGACTGCCTCAAAATCCCAATTAGTGGTATAAGTTTGGGCGACATCAGGCTTCAACCCACTTTGTGAAATAGTCTACGGCCACTAGAATGAACCTATGTCCATTTGAAGTAGCGGGTTCGATTGGACCGATGACATCCATGCCCCAAGCGAAGAAAGGTCATGGTGTACTTGTTGCATTGAGTTCATTTGGTGACATTCGTATCATACTAGCATATATCTGGCATTGATGACACTTCTGAACATATTTGATGTAGTCTGTTTCCATAGTCATCCAGAAACACCCTGCCCTTAGTATTTCATTTGCTAAAACGAAACCATTCATATGCGGTCCACAAGTTCCGACATGTACTCAAGCAATCTGGATGCCTCATTGGCATATACACACTGTAGTAACCCCAGTTCAGGAGTCCTTCTATACAGAATTCCTCCGCTTTGAAAGAAATGGTTGGCTAACCTTCGGAGTGTGCGACTTCTGAGTATGGGTTGCATGCTCTTGATACTCTCCCTTTGCCAAATATTCCTTGATGTCGTGGAACCACGTATTTCCATCACTCTCTTCTTCAATATGAGCACATTAAGCTGGTTGCTTATGAATTCCTATTGGAATAGGATCGATGAAATTCTTGTTGGGGTGTTGTATCATGAAAGATAAAGTGGCCAACGCATCTGCAAACTCATTCTGAGTCCTTAGAATATGTTTTAATTGTATCTTTGTGAACCTCTTGATCAACTTTTGTACACAGTGCAAATGTGGCAATATCTTAGTGTTCTTCGTAGTCCATTCTCCTAGAACCTGATGCACCAAAATATCGGAATCCCCAATTACTAGCAACTCCTGAACATTCAAGCCAATAGCCAACCGGAGTCCCAAGATGCAGGCTTCATATTCTTCCATATTTTTGGTACATGGAAATATGAGTTTTGCAAATATCGGATAGTGTTGGCCAGTTTCTGATACTAAGATAGAGCTGATACCCGCTCCTTTGAAGTTTGCAGCTCCATCAAAGAACATTCTCCAACCATCGTATGCCTCGATGATATCTTCTCCTACAGACGATACCTCCTCATCGGGAAAGTAAGTTTGACCGCTTTCTGAGTTACATAGATGATGTCGAACTCACTCAGAAATATATGCTACTTTGCTAACTTACCCGTAGGCATGGGTTTTTGGAAGAGGTATTTCAGCGGGTCCATCCTTGATATGAGATATGTGGTGTATGTAAAGAATGCCTCAACTTTTGAGCTATCCATGTCAAAGCGCAGCAGATGCGCTCCAGCAAAGAGTATCGAGCCTCGTAAGGCGTGAATTTATTACTTAGACGATATATCGCCTGCCCCTTTCTTCTAGTCTCATCATGTTGTCCTAAAACACAACCAAAAGCCCCGTCCAACACGGAAAAGTAAAGGAGAAGAGGTCTTCATGGTTTTGGAGGGACCAGAACGGGTGGTTTAGATAAATACTCCTTGATTTTGTCGAACGCTTTCTGGAGTTCTTCAGTCCAGCTTGTTACAACATCTTTCTTTAGCATCCTGAAGATTGGCACACATATCATGGTCGACTGTGCTATGAAATGGCTGATTTAATTGAGACCCTAAAAGCTCATCACATCTTACTTATTCTTCGGAGGTGGCAAGTCTTGGATAGCCTTGACCTTTGACGGGTCTTGTTGATACCCAATTTTTTTCTCATATTTTAAATAAGCATAAATACTTTCAAAATATAATTTTGCATCATTTTTTAGTTTACAAGCACTTTTTATAATTTTTCATAATTTTGAGAGCTTTTAAATTAATTTTCTTGCATTAAATTACATAAATATTCAGTAATTATCCCTTTAAATTATTTGTGATGACTTAATCATCCAAATTACTACTTTTGCATACTCATACGTGTTTCATAATATTTTTACTTTATTTCGTATAATTATGTTTACATTTTTAAGCTATTTATTTAATTTTGCAATAATAGCCTATATTCATATACAAAGGCTCCTTATTTATACTATTCGTGTCAAAATAGTATTTTATATTTTTATAATACTAAATAATTATTTTAAATCATTTTAGTGCATTAAAATATTTTTATTTATTTACTAATCATTTTTTATAAATTATTTTTTTACAAATTGTGTTCACTTAAGAGCCGACCCTACTTTTAAAGCAATTTTCGGACCAAATTGGCCCAACGACCTAAGCCCAATAACCCCAAGAGCCAACCCGGTCGGTACCTATTTGAACGACCCGCCCAGCTCCTTCTTTCTATCTTGGTCGTTGATCTCAAATGATCAACGACCCCTAATAAACTATCCCCTTCTCTTATAACCCAACCCCTAACCCTAGAGACCCATTGTCTCTGCCTAGCCGCCCTCAAACGCTCCCCTCCCCCAACCAAAAAACCATGATCGCCGCCTTCTTCAAATCTTACCCTAATCCCGGCAACAATGGGATTCTCCCATCATTTACTTACCATATTAGTGTTTCTTTAGTACTAGGTGTTTCTCCATGGTATCACTTAGTATAACTGCCCGAGGGTTAGAAACCTTCCAAGTTCGAAGTGTTCGACGGAACTGGTGATCTGAAAGTGCATCTGACAACGTATTGTGATAAACTTGTAGGGGTTGGCAAGGATGAGCAAATTTGTATGAATTTGTTCATGAGGAGCCTCACTAGGGATGACTTATCTTGGTACATCAGTAAGATCCCAAAGAAGTGGGTCAGTTGGATGAGCACGGCGTCTAAAAAAACCAACAGAAAATTTCCGCGAGTATGCTACTCGGTGGAGGTATGAATCCGCAAAAGTAGGCCGACACTTGAAGAAGAACAGATGAATAAGTTCTTCGTCCGAACTCAAGACCCGCAATACTATGAAAGATTGATGGTTATTGAAAACCATAAATTTTCTGACATTATCAAGCAGGGGGAAAGAATCGAAGAAGGGATCAAAAGTGGAATGCTGACAAACTTCGAAGCACTCCAAGACACAAATAAAGCTTTGCAGTCAGGAGGTATCTCCAAAAAGAAAGAAGTGGATGCATTAATGGTAGCCCAAGGTCCCAAGTCTCCTCTCACATACCAAACACCTCCACCCATATATCAGTTACCAAGAACCCGATGTCACCTACCACACTTATAACACCCAACTAACATATTACAATTCACCACCGGCTCACCAAAATTACCAAAAACCAAGACTAAATTTTGACTGCAAACCACCCAGACAATACACTCTGATTGCTGAACCCATAAACCAACTATACGAGAGGCTAAAAGTTGTTGGTTATGTCACTCACATTCCCATTGTTGCTATGGATAACTCTTCTCAGTGGATTAACCCAAACACAACAAGTGCCTATCACTCAGTAATGAAGGGTCATACTATTGATGAGTGTCGCACTCTGAAGGACAAGATTCAGACGTTACTTGACACTGAAGTCATACAGGAAAAGGAGGTTGCACCCAACATTCGTAACAATCCTCTCCCGGATCACAGTGGTGAAGGGATTAATATGATAGAGACCGAGGAAGAATGGGATCCATAAGGGTCAATTGGACTCATTCGGGAAGGGGATAATCCTAAAATATCTCAAGTCACTCTCACACCTATCATAGTACAAACTCCAGAACCAATTGAAGTTGAGGTAGCCGCACCGACTCCATTTGAAATTGAAGTAACAACACCTTTCACCGTGATGGTAGAACCTACTCCGTCTTATAATTCTAATGATATACCATGGGATTATGTTGCGGAAACAAGAAGGAAAGGAAAAACAAAAATGGAAGAAACGGGTGCAGCGCAAGGCATGACTAGAACTGGTAGGGTTTATACACCCGAGCATTTGGGAGGGACAAGCAAAGAAGCTGTGTCCAAACCGACTGTCATTGAGACCGGCCTGGATGAACATTGGAGAAAGGTTCAGGAAAGAGAATACTTTGTGGTTGACCATTTGAGCAAGACCCCTACTCAAATATCCATTTTATCGTTGCTGCAAAACTCTAAGGCACATAGGAATGCCCTAATAAAGGTATTGAATGAATCCTATGTACCCACTAACATCACCAGTGGAGAAATGGATAACATGGTAGTGCAAGTGTTGGAAAGCCACAAAAATAACCTTTCATGTCGACGAGCTGCCACTAGAAGGACTAAGTCACAACAGGGAACTACATACAACAGTGCAATTTGAGGACAAATTCAGCACCCGATTCCTAATAGATGGGGGATAGAGTCTCAACATATGTCTGCTAACTACTCTAACAATATTGGGTAAAGGCTTGCACAAGATACGAGCAGGAAGTATGAATGGAAAAACTGTTTGATGGACCTTAAAGGGCCACAAATGGAGAGATCAACATCAGCCTACAGATGGGCCCAACCTGGTTTGATGTCGAGTTTGAAGTACTGCATATATCTGCTGCCTACAATCTATTATTAGGGAAACCCTGGATATATGCCGTTGGGCCGTAGCTTCTACTTTACATCAAGACGTAAAGTTTGAGTGGAACCATCAAGAAGTGATCATCCATGGAGACGGAAGTAACCCCATTTATACCAACCAAATTGTTCCAGTCGTCGAGAATAAAAGGAAGTTGGCTGGAGAAACATATCATCGCATTGAGCATGTCAACGCAATCGAGAAAGACAAATGGGGGAGAAATAAGATAGAAAACATATTGTCGTGGATAGGGTATGAACCTGGCAAGGGTATCGCCAAGAATCTCCAGGGGATCACCAAACCGATACAGCTAAAGCGTCATGGTATAACCTTTAGGCTTGGGTATGAATACACCTGGCAAGAGTATCAAGATTGATCACTGCCATGGCGTGGTCCTTTTTATACGCTAGAACAACCAGTACCACATTTGCACCAATCATTTCACCGAGCTGACATGATGTGGGGATCTGAAGAAGATGAAGTTTTAGCTGGCATAAGGAATTTGTTTCCGGATGATGAAGACATGGATTGCAGTGCAATAGTTGAGGAGGAGGAGGAAGGCCTTATTATTGAGACCGTGGATAAAGGAGTTGTTCTCAAGAACTAGACTGCTGCACCATCAAGGCCCGTCGAGTTCCTGGATAGCCTGGCAATTAGCATCACTTAAATTTTTAAAAGCAATTTTATGAGAATCTAAGACGTTTTCAGTATTTTGTTTTAAGCACATTTGTTTTAAAATAATTGCTCGAATCATCGAGCTGCACTTGTCTGACGTTTAAATTTTTTATCAATGGATTGCTACTTTTAGTATTTATTATTATCCTTTAAATTTTTCTCTACAGTGTTATTATTACTTATCTCGGTGAACCTACGACTGTGACATATAATGAGACAACGCAATATAAGGATAGTGATTCCGAGGATCTGGAAGAAGATATAATACCTGAGGAAATTGTCAAAGAAGTGAAAAACTTCGAGAACAAGCCTAAGTATAATTTGGACGAGACTGGAACAATTAATTTGGGAGATTCTGAAACAGTCAAGGAAACACGTGTAATCATTCATCTATCGTAGTCATAGAAGGAAGAATACATCCGATTCTTGAAGGAGTATGAGGATATTTTTGCATGGCTCTATAATGATATGACCGGTTTGAGCACATCCATAGTGGCTCATAAGCTACCTACCGATCCCATGTGTCCACCTGTAAAGAAGAAACTCAAAAAATTCAAGCCAGATATGAGTTTAAAAATAAAAGAGGAAGTCACTAAGCAAATCAAAGCCAAGGTTCTTAGAGTGGTTGAATATCCGACTTGGTTGTCTAACATTGTGTTGGTTCTAAAGAAAGATGGGAAGGTCAGAGTGTCACACCTCCTTTTTCACCGGTGGGGGTAATAAGGGAGTTTTTCCAATTAAAGTGATATTATTCGGTTTTGGGACTTATTATTATTTCAGAGTCGCCACCCGGATTTTTTACGATGCTCCGGGACACCGCTTTGTTTTAAAATCCCAAATCGAGGAAATTTTGACTCTGTTTTAAATTGTCTGCGACCAGAAATCCGAGTAAGAAATTCTATTAACCCGGGAGAAGGTGTTAGGCATTCCCGGATTTCGTGGTTCTAGCACGGTCACTTAACTATTAATATTTGTCCTAATTATCTAATCATCTACATATTTTAATCATATTGTGCTTTTTAACCTTTTTTAATTTTTAGCCGTTTTTAATATTTATGGATTTATCTTGAAACAAGTCATGATGGCGTGCACTTGTTTGTTTTTGGACATATTGCAATTACGCCACATGAAATGCACCCATAATTGCAACATGCGATTTTAATATAATTTGAAGTTGAAGACGAGGACATGAGTTGTCGCACCCGAGTGTAGATTACATAGTCAAGACTATGGTCGTGACGGTTTTATAGTGCCTATTTGAGGCGATATTTGATTATTCTTTATGTTTTCTATTTGAAGGAACATTTTAGTTTTAAAATCAATTAGGACGCTTTATGGATTTATCTTGGACAAGTTACGATGACGTACACTTTTTGTTTTTGAACACATGGTAATCACGTCACATGAAATGCACCCGTGGTTGCTATATACGTTTTATTAGTTGTTTGGGGTGAGGGTCGGGGGCATGAGTTTCCACTCCCGAGTGTAGTTTATGGTAATTTGAGATAACAGTTGATTCTATTCCCAAATATCAACATAAAGATGTATTTTTCAACCTAAAGGATATGTGGAAGATTGTTAAAGCTTAAATTGTAAAGGACACAAATCTTGGGCTATGGCCATATTTAACCCAAGTTATCATTTGACTCTTTTGGCCAATCCTAATTTTGGCTAATTTATACGGAGGTCACTAGTTTAGGAAATCCAACTAAGTCCTGATAATCTTTACTTTTTAGTCTGATGAATAAACAGGAAATATGGTAATCAAAATACATATTCATTCATACATACACTTATGAGCATAACACAACGGATTTTCTATTTTTCAGGCGAGCTAAACATAAATCCAAAATACTCATTAATTTTGAAATGGGTTGGCAAGGCAAAATCATGCTACTTTCACAACTCATATGATTTCTAGCAAAAGATCGAACCACATGCAATCTTATTAATTTTTGAGACAGTGATTCTTATAAATTTAAAACAACCTGATCTCATGTTTCTAAAGGCTTAAAATTCACACATGTGTACATTGATTTTTCGCAGATTTATAAGACACAAAATAGACGGAAGATAATCTACTGACTTTATTTATGTCGAAACTCTAACCGAACTTTGAGACAACCATTTTTCGAGATCCAGCTAGGTGTTTTTTTACAGATTTCACATACGTTCTTTGCGTAATGTCATTTTCACAATAGATAGAATGTAAATTCGACTTTTAGGAAAAAAACATGAAGAAAACTGAAATTAAGTGTACAGTCCAGTCCTTATTACAACTAAAAGTATATACAAAAGGCTGTAATTATGCTATTACATTATTCTTAATCAAATATACAAATTCTAATAATAAGAAGAAAATAAAAAGAATAAGGTTAGTTGTTGCTCCTGTGAAACCCAGCAGTTTTCATGCTTTTAGGATCTGTATTATTCAGCTTTTAATCCCAACTGGACCATACAGAACTCATATGCACTGTAAAAGAATGAATTTGATCTACAGAGATCAGATTCGGCTCTTTACATGCTGCTCCCATAGTGACATAAGATCTAAGTCGTCCAAACCAACATATATAAGCATCTTATGGGGGTGAATTTGACCATTTAAAGGGTCAGATTCACTACCCTTTAATGCTAGATAATGACTCTATTATGACTTCATGGATATAGAATTAATCACAGAAGCCTTTAAGAGCTAACTTTAATGTTATAATCACACATAGATGAACCACCGGGTTTTGACAAGTAATCACAGGTTCACCAGAAAGAAAGGCAACATATTTTATGCATTTTTTTCTTAGATTGAATCTGACTATAAGAGGGAGTCTAATTCAAACCAGAGATGCAACCTTGTTTGACATTTTTAACAACCATACTAGTACTTCAACCAGTATTCATTTGGACACTTTGACTATTCTTTGCCTTTTTAGAGAATGAATCAGACCATACAAGGGTTCAGATTCTTTACTCTACAGCCCTTCCTAACTACATGTTGTATACCCTTTAAAGGGTGAATTTCAGCCATTTATACTACTTTTGTGCACTATCATGGGATGAATTTGACCATTAACAGGTCAAATTCATCTACCCTAGTTCTAATACTAACCTATCTAGAGACTTGCTTGTTGAATCTCTTTATTGACCAAAGAGACACAATTGAAAGCATATTTTCTGCACACTTATAGAGAGAACCTGACCATAGAGAAGACA
>ML344158.1:14558-44101 GCA_005239505.1 Nicotiana paniculata | reverse complement strand
ACTTCACAAGTGTATTATTATTTTTTTTATCACTAATACATTTAAAAATGTAAGGTATATCACTTAATTAAACTATGCAATTTAGCCTTGCATCATACGTGTGACAAGATTCTTGACATGTCGAACTAAACGAGTATGCGTACGCGTGACTCGTATTGAGTTAATTATTTAAATAATCGAATAATAAGAAAGGTTAAAAATACAAATATATCCTAAAAGTGGGTAATTAAACAATTTAAGCCAAGTTTAATCATTAAGCGACCGTGCTAGAACCACGGAATTCGGGAGTGCCTAACACCTTCTCCCGGGTTAACAGAATTCCTTACCCGGATTTCTGGTTCGCAGACAATTTAAACAGAGTCAAAATTCCTCAATTTGGGATTTAAACCGGTGACTTGGGACACCAAATAAACCATTCCAAGTGGCGACTCTAATAGAAATAAAATATTCCCATTTCAAATAATGTCACTTTAAGTGGAGAAACTCCCGTACCCCCCTTTGGGACGTATAAAAAAGGAGGTGTGACAAGTAGCAAAGAGACGAGAGCAAAGTGTGTGAGTGTGTTTGTGAAGTATTGTTCGTGTCTTTTAGAGGTAGAATAAGAGTGTATATATAACACTTAGGGAGTAGAAAAAATAAGGTAAAGAAAATCAGAATTTAATCAATTAAGGATAATCAAATAATCACAAAATCAATTCCCATAAGGGAGTCCAGAATAGACCCCTTAATTTGAGGGTAATCAATTAACGGTCATAACAAGAGGTTTAATTAAGGAAAAGAATCCAAAATCATACCCCTTAATTTGAGGGTAATCAATTAACGGTCATAACAAGAGGTTTAATTAAGGAAAAGAATCCAAAATCATGCCATATAAAGAGTCAATAAAAATCCCCAAACTTATGTTCGTTAATTAAGGCAAATAAAATAGGGAAGCAGGGCACAAATAAGGAGAAGTTTCAACACACAAATATAACAGGGTAATTAATAGGAAATAATCAGTAAAAAGAATTTTCGAAAAAAAACTGATTTTATCGGCAAGAATTACTCAGATTCTCTAAATAGAAATCGACTAAGTAAATCCTGACAGAAATACAGGATTAACAAGAAAATCAGGTTCGCACCAGTAATAGAGATCAATTAGGGAAAAAATCCCAAAGAATACTGGTTTTAACAGGGAAAACATTTGAATCCAAGAGATGGAATAAATGAATATGACTGGCATCACAGAAATAACCAAAAACATCAAAAAAGAAATCAGCATATCACACAGAATTGTCTAGGGTTTAAACATTCATGCGAAAATTAGTCAAGATGATGAAGAAACAATTAATTAAACACTGAGAAGTTAGAAAAATCATTGAAGTAAAGTCTGGGATGAACCAAAGTTTTAGAAAGAGTGATTAAAAATTGAAATAGTTAATTAAAATATGAGATTTTAAAGGAAAACACCTAATAACATTCGAATCACCTCAGATCTATAAAGATCTGAGAAGAATCGACAATATCGAACTAGGGTTTTCATAAAATAGTAGAGATGACAAAATCGGTCAAAAACCCATGAATTCATAATAAAAACAAGAGGAAATCATTACTTACAAACAAAAATGGCCTGAGACAGGCCGGTACACAAGTTTCAAACCAGAACAGGTTGGC
This sequence comes from Nicotiana paniculata, assembly GCA_005239505.1. Taxonomy (NCBI): domain Eukaryota; kingdom Viridiplantae; phylum Streptophyta; class Magnoliopsida; order Solanales; family Solanaceae; genus Nicotiana; species Nicotiana paniculata. Next base: position 42,448 of record ML344158.1, on the reverse strand, counting down.
TATCCTTGAGATCTTCTCAAGGACCCATGAAATCGAAGAGTCATGGAGTATAGGAGACCAGTGGTGGTCGGAGAAGGCACGGAAACGCCATAGAAGGGAGGTTCTCGCTGGTGACGGCAATTAGGGTTAGGGAGAGTTGAGAGAGAGTTGGAGGGGTGAGAGAAGCGGGTGACGGCGGATTGAGAGAAATGGGAGGGGTTAGGGTTAGGGTTAGTTAGGGATTAATTAAGGTAAGTTTAATCGTGGACCGTTGATCAAAATGATCAACGGCCACGATTAAATGGGGTTATTGGGTCGGGTGTATGCAGATTGGGCCTATGGGGTTTTGGGTTGGTATTAAAGGGGTTACGTCTGAAATAAAAAAGGGCTATTTGTTAAAACCCAAATAATTGATAAAAAAAAATATTTTATAAAAATAATTAACTGATTATATAAGTAATTTTCATGCATAGAAATGCTTTAAAATAATTACTCAATATTTTAAAAATTCAACAAGCTATTTTCTGGTAAAATAATGCAATAATGCATGCATGGGCTATAATCGCAAAGTTATTGCAATTGTAACCAAAAAATGTAAATATGTCTACTTATAAATAATTTGAGCTTAATATGAATATAAATAGAAAAACCATGAAATTGTTATAAAGTCCTTTGTGATGCAGTTTGTAATTATTTATATGAGTAAAATACTGGGATAAATTAAAAAAAAAGTAGAAAGTATGGAAAAATATCAATTGATGTTAATGCATAGTTTTGAAGATATATATGCATTTAAAAAATATTATAGGGAAAAATTGGGTATCAACAAGACTCCCCCGGAGCAACAAAACTAGGTGGTTGCTCCATATAAACCTCATCTTCAAGGTTTTTGTAAAGAAAAACATTCTTAATGTCCAACTGATAGAGATGCCAATGGCGAACAACAACCATAGATAGAAAAGGCAGACTGATGCTATTTTAGCTACGAGAGAGAAAGTATCACTGTAATTGAGCCCAAATATCTGAGTATATTCTTTGGCAACAGGACGAGCCTTAAGTCGATCAACCTGGCTATCTGGACCGACATTGACTGCATACACCCAACGACAACCAACAGTCGATTTACCCGAAGGAAGAGGAATAAGCTCCGAAGTACCACTCGAATATAAAGCAGAAATCTCGTCAATCATAGCCTGTCACCACCCTGGATGAGACAATGCTTCACCTATGGACTTAGGGATGGAAACAGAGGACAAAGATGATACAAATGCAGCACGGGGTGATGACACACGATTGTAACTTGAACCGACGTAATGAGGATTAGGATTAAGTGTAGACCGTATACCTTTCTGTAGTGCAATTGGTTGACTAAGTGGAGATAAGTCTGTAGTATTAGCAGGGTCAGGTGCAAAATGTGAATCAGCTGGGCCTGATGTTGGGCGCAGACGACGATGATAAGTTAGAAGTGGTGGAGCTGTAGAAGGTTGAACTGGACTAGGTGGTGACATTGGAGCTATAGGCGGTGGAACTGGAGCTATGGGTAGTGGAGCTGCAACTGGAGCTATAGGTCGTGGGGCTGCAACTGGAGTTATAGAGGAAGATGAATGGGAGATAGTGACTGAATCTCCAAAAGATGGAACTGGTAGCACCTCATAAATATCTAAGTGATTACCTGGGCTTGTGAAGTATGATTGGGTTTCAAAGAAGGTAACAACAACATGCATAAGGTACCGCTAGAGGTCAAGAGAATAACATCGATATCTGTTAATACCCAATATTTTCAATATACATATATACTTTCAAAATAGTACATATGAATCATCATGTTATTTATAAATACATACAAGCTTTTTCTAATTTTCTATAATTTTTTAAATCAATTTATTCCCATATTTTATTAATATATAATTTAATTGTATCACAAATTATTTTATGATTATTTTATCATCTAACTTGATAATTTATATCCATACTAGGTTTTAAATATTTTTTTTGCATTTATTATAGTTACATTTGCATTTTAAGGTTAAAATTGCACATTTTGCAATAATAGACCGTATACACTTATAATTACTTTATTTATGCAAAAAATAACTTTTTATATTTTATAGAGTTAAATAATTTTCATTAATCATTTTTATGCACGAATAATATTTTTAGTATTTTATTTATCATTTTTATAAATTATTTATTAATTAAAAATGAGTATTCAACTAATAGCCTATTTTCGGACCCAAAATTAAGGAACACACAACTATTGGAAAGACTACAATTATTGTTAACAAAGAAAAATAATTTGTAGTAAATACAAGATACACTTGGACCATAAAACCCCGTCCTCAAAATATTTTGATTTTCGAGTACATGTTTGTCGGTAAAAAAAACTAAATGGATTCAAGTAGAGTTTTCTCGAACGTATCGATAAGCTAGACCCAAAATTTATTTGAATTACAAATTTTAATAGAAATTTATTATTGATGAGATACGTCAATTGCACCTATTAAAGCAACTAAAAGGATTATTAGCTCAAATGGAAGAAAAAAATCTGTTGATAAATGAATTCCAATTTGTTGACTATTATTTATAAAATCTTGCTCTATAATCTAGTTTGATCTTGTCCAAATAATCCCGTACCATGACGTATCTTAAGTAGTAGTAATTAGTGAAATAAAAAGACTTATACCAACCATCGAAGCAATTCCATCTCCTACAATCCAAAGATTAAAATCTTTGTAATATTACCCAGCCCAACACCTAAAATGCCTAACGCAACAACCCCAACCCAAACCCAATGACCCAAATTACTACCAACCCGGTCGCGGCCCATTTACTGACCCTCCCCACTCACATTTTTTAATCCTGGCCATTGATCTCCCAAGATCAGCAGCCCCCGTTTAATCTACCCCTTTAAACCTAACTCCCTAACCCTAATCCCCCCATTCCCTCTCACCCACTGTATCTGAATCCTCTCAACCCCTTTCCATCTCTCGTGAACCCTAGCCTTCACACCCCAAATCCCGTCTCTAAATCCCGTTGATAATGGGATTTCACCATCATTTGCTTACCATATTTGCACTCTCTTGGTACTAGCTCTTCGATTCCGGTATTACTTAGGTATTGGCCTAATTTTGGCAAATACCACCTCTATATCGGACATGAATCAACCTCAATCTTGGAGATTTGGACAATATCTCGTTCATATACATGAAGAACAACTTGATTCTTCACACCAGTTGTCTGATTTTTGAATTTAAAACCTAACTAGGGTTTGGAGTATGATAATTTCCCTTTTCTTCAATTTTGTTTACCTTATTTCCTTCCTTACATGTGTTTATTCAATTGTTTCCTTTATTTTTGTGCATCTGATTTTACTGCTATATAAACCTTCCCCTTTTCCATTTAGAAAAGACCGAGAATTACTATAATCTCACTAAGAACTTAAGGCTTTTCTCTGTGGTTACTTTGCTATCTTGTGATATCTCTGGTTCTTGGCCGGCTGAAAGCCAAGGCCAGAAATTCTAGGTTCTCGCTATTGGGGTGTTATTCTTGATTTTTCGCTTAACTAGTGAGTGACTGTACCTTTGCCATTTCATTCTTATGTAGATGTGACTTGTATATATGGTCCAGTGTGCTTAGGTTTTATTTTTAAGCATAATTCTGTCAACTCTACGTTTGTTTGAGCCTCTTTAGTTCTGTAATTTCACTTAACGCTGCTAGTTTTGAGATTGTTCATGCTTGGTTTGAATAATATGAATCCTCTTAAGTGTTTAGCTTAATACTTTCTAAAACTGCTTCCTGTATGCAACTTTGTTTAGCACTTGCATTGAATCTTTTAAGGTAATATCTTATGTTGACACTAGAATACTTATAGGTGATATTAACAAGTTCACCTACTCATCTTACTCTCAATCTTTGTAATGTTTTCCTTGATGTGTTCGAATTAGTGCTAAGGCCTTTTCTGTCACTTATGTGCCCTGATAATGTGTCTTTTCGCATGCCTTTAGTTCATTTGATTCCATACTCCTTCAAGTGATTGCTTGACTCTAGGGTACTTATCAGATTCATGTTTTCCTACCATGTCTAAATGCTGTTTGTTTCCTGATGTGAGTGAACATTGCTTGTCCATAATACTGGCATGCACACTTAGCATAATTAGACCTTAGGCTTTAACTTGTTAAGTATTATGCGTTTGTGCATGAAGATCTTTGTAAATCTTGCCAACTTGTTTTCCTAACTCTTTCAATTTGAGTCTGCCTATGTGTTGTTTGCTAAATGATAAACCTGTCTCTAAGTCTTGCTGACCTTTTGATCAACTACTATGTGTTTTGAAATCTGCTATATCTGCTTCCTAAAATCAAGTATGTCTTTTCAAATTTTGTCCCTTAGCCATTGCCTACTCTTTTATGTGTTGCATATGCTATTCTGAATCCCCATCCTTAGCCGGCTGAAAGCCAAGGCCATTTAGATTCTGTCCTTGATCTCCCCAGTGTGAGCACTGCTCGGGGTTCATATGAGACCCTTGTGAACTCTGACACATTGGGGTTTGGTTTCTAGTCTCCCTTGAAATGTTTTTGATCATTTTCTCTAGTGTGAGCACTGCCCTGGGTTCTTGAATCCCTTGAGAACCTGACACACTACAGATTTTGGTTCTGTGTGCTTATTTTATGAATATGGGTGAATCATTCACCACTGGTTATTGTGTATCCATGAACATAGGCTTTAGAGCTGTTACGGGTCGAAGGCCTGGACTTTCCAGGTGTATTTGGGCCTGGATAGGCCCTTTATAGTTTTACTTATTCTGTAATTCATTAAACTTGGTCTGTAATGATTTATGTAATAAAAATTCTAGGGTATTTAGTAAAATTGGGAAGGGTTCCTTATTTTCATTCGCAAAGTTGGGTATAAATCCTGCCTATAGGTTCTATATTGTATTGTGGAAATCGTATGTTAGAAATCCTGCCCATAGGTTCTATATTGTATTGTGGAAATCGTCTATTAGAAATCCTGCCTATAGGTTCTATTTTATATTGTTAAAATTATATACTAGAAATCCTGCCTATAGGATTAATATTGTGATATGTTAGAAATCATGCTCCTAGGTGTATTAATCTGTTCAGTAATTATGTGTTAGCAATCATGCCCATAGGATCAACACTTGGCTTAATTATGTTCTGGTCTAATATGTGTGGATTCCTGCTTGCACACTGTTCAGATTATAGAAATCAAGTCTATAGGATCCAAACTATTTAAATTGGAGAAATCATGCCTATAGGTTCGAACTAATTTAATTGCGGCCCGTTATTCATGAATGTCCAAAATCTGTATTGTTATCCTCATTAGATAACATGCTTATAGGGCTAAAATAATTAATTCTGGACATGTTCCTATAGCCTGCCATTATTCATTATCGCCTAAAGCACCTAGATGCCATGTCAATAGGTAATCATATTTTTCTAAAACCAGTAGGCAAATTTATTTAGGTTCTAATAATTGCATTAAGGAATTGATTTCATTTATGACTTCCCGTTTTTTCAACATCACAATAGATACCTGCCTATAGGATTCTGCAATTAATAAAATGTGCTAAGGCTAATCGTTTGCGTGCATTTGCTATTTATATGTGGAGACCAAGTTGAGCCCACACTTGTATTTATTTGAAAGTTCTAACTGTTTTGTATGTCGCTTAGTATTTTTCAATTTTGAGAAACCTAGGTTAAGTCTAGAATCATCCAAAAATAGAGGTCCCAATACCTCAAGGAAATAGGTAAAGGACGGGTAGTGCACGCATAGGACACGAGTTAGAATTGACTAGAGCGCTTTAGGTAAAAACTCAAAGATAGTAATCGGGTAGAAGGAGATGATAGTCTGTGCCCGTTGAATAATATGAGTAACACCCCCGTCTTGGCGGAGTTACGAAGTATTATTTATGTTGCACGGGGTGATCCTATAGGCTAAAAAACTTAGGGCCCCCATCCCTATTAAGCAACCATTTCGCTTTCTTTATTAGACTAATTCACATAATTTAAGTTCGACTGGGACCCACCGTTGTGGACCTCGAGGGGTGCCTAACGCTTTCCCCTCGAGGTAATATGAGCCCTTACCCAATCTCTGGTGATGCAAACTGGTATAATCTAAGTTATTTGTAACAGGTGCCCTAACACACTTTAATCCGTTAGGTGTCAACTCTCTCAATTACCAATTCCTTTACCTTCTCAAAAAAGGAGTTGTCAAATGTCGAAACCCGATTTCGCGAGAAAAAAGGAGCGCGACAGCATGGCGACTCTGCTAAGGATATCCTTAGGCTTTTACCATAACGAACTTGTTTTGTGAATTAGTCTTTCTCGATAAGCGTCTTTATTATTCTGCTAATACTTGCACATCCCTTTACCATTTTCCCTTTATATGGACTTATTTGCCGTCCTTTGTTTAATTTGGCTGCAATATTATGCTCACTAAACTCCCTTTTCGTCATGTCTTTCCCATTTTATCGCTTTTGTTATGATAACTAACTCCTTTTCTTGTTTTTCTTTCTTTCTTTTCGTTACAATTATTAAATACCGCATTTTTATCGTTTCCATCGTGCAAATACTTGACAACATGTTATTTTCCTTTTGCATAAATACATGCTCGACATCATATTCCACTCGTGCGTAATTAATACCATAGCGAAACTTGATGAGTGTCCCCTCTCTTCCTATATTACCCCTCTTAATTTGAAAAAGCTTATTTTCGGTAAAACTAGTCGATCGACGATGCAGTCGATGGTTCCGTGACTTTCCCTCTCAAGTTGTCCGCTTGAGGGTACCGGTCTAGACTTCTATAGAAACCTTACTCTGATAATAACTGTACATGCATCATGATCAAACCTAGCATTGGTTAATATGTTTTCCGCATAATAATCCTCTAAGGAAAACCTTATCCAAAGCCCACCGGGATTTCCATAATCCCAATGGTTACAATCACGATATGTGCATCATTTGGAGAAAACATGCCGATATGCTAATAGTTAATGTGTAAGTAGTCGAATTCGTAGGGGGAAATAGTCTAACTTTGTTTATTTTGTAGAAAATGAGGCATGAAGTCCCCAGGTTCAGCATAGTCCGAAATATACAACATTTATTGCTAGATTGGTGGGAAAATATTTTGCCAAGCGACAAAAATCATGTGAAGAGGGTTCTCGGAAATTTACCCTCCCTATTAGACATTCAGCCAAATAACATGCTGATCGAGGTTGCTACCATGTTATGGGATGGAGAAAGGTCCGTATTCCATTTTGCTAATATAGAAATGACTCCTCTCTTGGAGGAAATAAGGGGATTCGCTGGGTTACCCTGTGATTGTCCCGATTTGTTGGTGCCAGAAAATCGCACTCCTAGGGGGTTTCTGAAAATGATGGATCTGAGAAAGAATGATGATTTAGCATGCCTAAAGAAGTCCTACATACCTTTCGACTTCCTCTACGAACGATATGGACACAACAAATCCTATCGTATTTTTCATGATGAATTCTCCATCACTTCCTTGGGTTGGACTCATCGTCGGGTTTTCGTATTCATCGTCTATTTTCTGGGTATGATAGTGTTTCCAATCCAAGGGGACATGATTCACACCAGGTTGGCCATGGTAACCAAAGATTTAAGGGAAGGGATTGAGTGACAAACATACACTATTTTCTCAATGATCGTAGTAGAAATGTACTAAGCTTTGGATCGTTACAAGAAGGGGTTCAGACATTTTGAGGGTTGTAACTTGCTGTTGCAGATTTGGTTGTTGGAGCATCTTCAAAGAGACCAGCATCGCCAGGAATTTCCACGAAGACCACGGAATGACCACATATATTTCCACCGTCCGAAAAGAATAAACTTCATTCTAGACAAGTTTGCACAACCGGAGAATGCCATAGATTGGGTACAGTTTTTCAACAATCTGACCGAGGACAAGGTTCATTGGATGTTCGAGTGGTTCCTACTAGCGAACTCATCATCAGATCCAGCGATGTTCCGCATTTGGTGTTGATTGGATTAAGGGGCTGTGATGAACCAAGGGGTCATTTTATGAATTTAGACTCCGTTCTAGTCTTAATAGCCCTAAAAAGACTAATTTAAATACCTCAATTTGCGTGCACAGTCCGGGCGTGAAACCTGAAAGTTTTTATGTGAAAATATGAGAAATAGTGATTTCTAGAATTTCAATTTGATTGTAGTTGACTTTGGTCAACGTGTTGAGTAAACGGACCTGGATCTGTGCTCTGACGATCTTGGGAGGTCCACAATAAAATATGGGACTTTGGCGTATGCCCGAAAATGAATTCCGAGGTCCCAAGCCTTAGAAATCAATTTTTGAAAGAAATTATTTTGCTGAAATAATTATGAAATAAAGAAAAGAATTAATATTTGAAATCATTGGTATCGAGCCCGTATTCTGGTTCCAGAGCCCGGTACAGGTTGGTTATGATGTTTAAAGGTTAACTGTGATATTTGGTGAAAAATGGAATTCGTTTGACGTGATTTGGATATCCGGTTGAAAAGTTATGAACTATAAGAGTTCTTGATGAAAATGATGAGTTTTAAGGTTTAATTCATAGTTTTACATATTATTTTCATGATTTGATTGCACGAGCAAGTCCGTATGATGTTTTTAGACTTGCGTACATATTTTTCTTAGAGCTGCGAGGGCTCAAGTGAGTTTCGGATAGGCCACAGAGTGTTTTACACTTAAAGAGAATTGCTGGTTTTCTGTTTGCTGGTGTCCAGGTTTTTGTACTATGCGATCGCATTCGCAATCGCATAGTGTAGTCTCAGGGGGCCCTTCTTTTGTGCTGTGGGAATGTGACTCTAAGTCTGCGATCGCGAAGCTTTGCCTGGGTTAAGCTGTGCGAACGCAGGCCCTACTGTGTGATCGCATATCATTAAGACGGGCCTGGGGGAGGGGAGGCCAGTACTCTATACGATTGCACCCCTCCCCACGCGAACGCACTGCCCAATTTCCCTTACCCTATGCAAACACATGCTTTTGAGTGCGAACACATAGGTCTGTTGCCCAACTAATATAAATACTCTTTTAAAAACGGGCAGACCTTTTCTTCACCATATTTTTGAGGTTTACAGTCCTAAGAGCGATTTTATTCAATAATTATCATCCCCAATTCATAGGTAATCAATTCTAAACTTTGTTCTTTCAATTCCTTACTGTTTTTCATCACTTTTAAATCAAAAACTAAGAATTTTCATGGCAAAAATTGAGGGTTTGAGTAGAATTAAGAAATTTTGTAAAAATTGAATTCTTACCTCGAATTGAGGTCGGATTTCGAAACTAATTGTATATTTGGGTTCGTGGGTGAATGGGTGAAGGTAATTTGGTCCGAACCCCGAGTTCAGACCAAGCGGGCCCGGGGTCAGGTTTTTACTTTTTTTGAGAAAACTTAGCAAAAATTATATTTTTCAATAAAGTTAGTTCCTTTAGAATTAATTTATGATATTGAGTTAATTATGATTAGATTCGAGTAAGTCACAACAATATTCTAAAGGAAAAGCTATAATTGAGCAGTGAGTCGCCTACGAAATTGAGGTAAGTGTTTGGTCTAACTTTGACTTGAGGGAATAGGAATCCCCACTTCTTTGCTATGTGAAATGCATGTGTGTGGTGTATAGGTGAGGTGACGAGTATCGATGCACCACCAAATTGCCTGTTAAGCATGATCCTTTTCCCGTTTCCATACATAGAGGCTAAATTGTTCTATGTTCTTTATTGTTTCTATGACTACTTAGCCTTGTTATTTTGTTGTTAAATATTGTTGTGGTTATTTTGGAAAGAGTATTGGTTGTTTAGCTGGTTCCCTTGTGGTACAAAACGGTTGAGCGGTCTGGCATGGTTTTTACGAGGTATATATATATATATATATATATATATATATATATATATATATATATATATATATATATATATATATATATATATATATATATATATATATATATTTTATGTCACGACCCAACAGGTCGTTTTGCGTTATCGGACCCCGTTCCCATAAATGAAACTTCCCATAGCGGCTTATTGTGATTTATGACTTACGGAGGCGGGTGGTTTGGGATTCAGAAGTGTTTAGAGCAGTAAAGGAACACTTAGTTCCTTAAGGTTGGCCTTTTTGGCCAAGTTTGACTTCGGTCAACATTTTGAGTAAACGACCTCGGAATCGAGTTTTGACGGTTCCGGTAGCTTTGTATGATAATTTCGGACTTGGGCTTATGTTCGTAATGAGTTTTGGATGACCCGGGAGCGTTTCAGCGCCCAATATTGAAATAAGAGTTTCCTTAAGTTCATATTGTAGTTTGGGACGTGTTTTTGTGTTATCGAGATCCGAATGGAATTTTGAGATCGGGAATAGTTCCGTTATGTCATTTATGAATTTCCTGCAAAATTTGGCGTCATTCCGAATAGCATAGGTCGGTTTGGCGCATTGATATCGAATTCAAGAACTTGAAGTTCTTAAGTTTTGATTCTTGGGGTTTTGAGGTGTGATTTTGAGTTTTTGCATTGTTTTGAGTGTTCGAAGGCTCGAGCGAGTCTGTATTGTGATTTGGGACTTGTTGGTATATTTGGACGGGGCTCGGGTGGGCCCGGGTGCCTCACGGTCACCAAACAAGGACAAAAATCAGCTGAAACAGTTGCTGGTGCACTTGATCTGGTGTGACCGCAGGTGCGGTTGCCCGGTCGCTGGTGCGGGACTGCTCCTGCAGTCCCAGCCTCGCAGGTGCGACTCCCAGGTGGGCTGCCCAGTTCTCGCAGGTAGGGGCCCTTTCCCACAGGTGCGGACTCCTGCCCGCAGGTGCGAGCCCAGGCCCTTGTCCCATTTTCCGCAGGTGTGAGCTATTCCTCGCAGGACTGCAGGTGCGATCCTTGAGCCGCAGGTGCGGAACCACTGTAGGCAGTGTGTTATTTTAAAACACGGGAAATGTTCATTTTCTCCATTTTTCTTCCACCATTGTCGACCTAGAGAGCTTGGGAAAGAGCAAATCCACCTAGCTTCTGATAAGGTAAGTAAATTCTACCCTAGTATTAGTTTAATACATGAATTACTAGTTAAAGTAACTACTTAATTAGTGAAAATCAAGAAATTGGGTAGTAACCTAGGGCTTTCGAGAATTTAGATAATTTCCCATGAGTGTGCTATGAAATCATACAAAAATCATATATTAACGATCTTTAGGTTATGGGTGAGTGTTTCCATCGATAATTTTTGGAATCCGAGCATGCGGGCCCGAGGGTGGATTTTGGGATTTCTTCAAGAATGATGAATTGACTAAATAAGTAGGAGAATTCCATGCTTTGAGTATAATTTGATATATTTATGTAACTTTTGATTAGTTTCAAGTCGTTGGGAGAAGAGTTTGGAGTTTCGGGCGCGTTCTTGGTCCGGGAAGTAGATTCGACACGAGGTGAGTCTCCTTTCTAACCTCGTAAGAGGGAATTGTCCCCATAGGTGATTTAAATTCTATGTGTGATGTTTGTGGGGGCTACGTACGTACAAAGTGATGAGAGTCCGTACGTAACAGCTATTATTATTTTGTCCTGGTAGTTAGGCCCACATCATGCCTTGTGTTCTTCCTCGTAATGAATTATATGTTATGAATTCATGTGATATGTAGCATTGGTTCCCTGAGATTTATGGAGTTTTGATAATTTGAAGGAGTTGATTATGGAAAGTAATTTTAAAACAATATTGTGTGTGCATGTGACCGCTTCACAATTTACATTCCGCGAACGGAGTGTGATTTCCCCCACTCTCATGGGAGCGGGCCATACGCCACGGCGGATTGAACGATGCAATTATGGTTCGGGCCTTCGACCCTCGGCAGTGCATAGATATGATTATTTTATGGAAACGATGCACTTATGGTTTGGGTAGTTCGACCCTCGGTTAGATATGATTATTTTATGGCAAAGATGCACTTATGGTTTAGGCCGTTTGACACTCGGCAGTGCACATACATGATTATTTTTATGGCTCAGGCCGGTTGTCCTTATCCCGTATGCGCATGATAAATTGTTACTGAATTCATGGATATTGATTTGACAGACATTTGGGGGAAGATGATGTAGTAATTGTTTATTTATTTCCAGTATTTACTTGGATTTCAGTGCGTTATATATTTGCTGCTTTACTACCTTTACATGACGATCCTCGGCAGCACCATGGAGTTTATTTTGCTTATTTCCCGTCTATTTCTTTCAGACAGTGGGACTGTATATTATATCTTTTGTATATTCTGTTAGTATGCCCATAAGACTTGTGAGACTAGTTCCTGGCACACACGTGGTAGTTATTATGGATTACGGGTCTATATATATATTGGCTCACGCCTCCTTATGACCGCTTTTGATTAAAACTGGCTAATTATCCTTTTCAATTATATTTTAAGATTTAGAACTTGGTATATGTTGAAATGTTTAATCAAATAAGAAAGAACCCTTAGTAAATTGAGTGTTGGCTTGACCGACCGCGATGTTGGGCGCCATCACGACCTGAGTTAGAATTTTGGGTCGTGACAACATGGTATCAGAGCTCTAGGTTCACGTAGGTCTCACAAGTCACGGGAAAACCTAGTAGAGTCCTGCGAATTGATACAGAGACGTATGTATTTATCTTCGGGAGGCTATAGGGTGTTAAGAAATCTCTCTCTATTCACATTCTATCGTGCAGTCGATGGTTTACTAAAACTCATTCTTCTATTCTCTCACAGATGGTGAGGACGCGCGCATCCGATGTCCCAGACCCAGGAGATGCCGCTACCCTTGCCGTCCGAGGCCGTGGTAGAGGCCGGGAGACGGCACCGGCCCGAGGTAGGGGACGAGGGCGTCCCAAAGCTATTCCAATTGCACCACCATCAAAGGATCCTATCATAGAGGAGCAGAACGAGGTGCCCCCAGCAGATCCTGCTCCAGTAGACTTCATGACGGCGCCAGGCTTCCAGGAGGTCATGGGCCGTATGATGAGATTTATGGATACTCTGTCCCAGGTTGGTTTATTTCCAGCAGATCCTGCCACTTCTCAGGCGGGAGGGGGAGTCCAGACCCCTACTGCCCAAGTTGCAGGCTAGACAGCAGCATTGCATCATACCCCGGGTACACTGCCCGTGGGTGGGGTTCATCCTGTAGCAGCAACACCTGAGCCCAGACCAGCTGCGGACGACGATCTGCAGAAATTATTAGACAGATGGACTCAATTGCACTCTCAAGTCTTCGGGGTGAGCGAGGCGAGGATGCCCATGATTTCATTGACACGTGCAGGGGCAGACTGCACAAAATAAGGATACTAGGGTCCCATGGAGTGGATTTCACTACCTTCGAGTTAGAGGGCAGAGCTCGTAGGTGGTGGCAGTCCTATATTCTCAGCAGGCCAGCAGATTCTCCTCCTGTCACTTGGGAGAAGTTCACGCAGATGTTTCTAGATAGATATATCCTACCCTTTGAGAGGGAAGAGTTGCGGTATCAGTTTGAGTAGCTAGAGTAGGGACAGATGTCAGTGACAAATTATGAGGCCAGATTTTTAGAGTTGTCTTGCCATGCACTCATGATACTACCTACTGATGCCAAGAGGGTGCAGAGATTTGTGGCTAGGTTGCATCCAGGTATTAGGGCCACCATGGCCCGAGAGGTGGATATGGGTACTCCTTATCAGCTCGTGGTAGAGATTGCTCGCAGGATCGAGGGGTATCGACCGAGGAGCAGGGAGCAGGGGCAGCAGGACAAGAGGGCTAGATTCTCCGGAGATTTCAGAGGTGCCCCAGTTAGGGGCAGAGGTCAGTTTAGCAGTAGTCAGCCCAGCAGGACTTCATATTCAGCACCTCCACCACCTCCCCGAGGTGTTCCAGTGAGGCCTCATTTCAGCGCCATGCCAGAGCGTTCCTACCGTCCTCCAGCCATTCAGAGTTCACCTAGTGGTTATCCCAGTCATCCGAGATCCTCTAGCCCCTACTTCAGTGCTATGCCAGAGGGCTCACATCGCTCTCCGGCCTTTCAAGGTCCTTCTTCGGGGCAGCAGGCTATGGTATCTGGAGGTTGTTACGAGTGTGGGGAGCCAGGTCATATGAGGAGGCATTGTCCGAGGTTTGAGGGCAAGGCAATGCAGCAGGGTTATCAGCCGATGGGTCCAGCACTAGAAGTCCGGCCACCTAGAGGTGGAGGATAGGTCGACAGGGGTCGTCCTAGAGGTGGAGGCTTGTCAGGGGGAGGTCAGTCAGCTCCTGTTCACTCTGGTGGATCTCAGTCTTCCGGTGCTCCAGCTAGATTCTATGCCATTCCGTCCAGATCAGATGCAGCGGCATCAGGCGCCGTGATCACATGTATTATCTCAGTATGTAGTAGAGAGGCTTCAATATTATTTGATCCACGAGCCACCTATTCATATGTTTCAGCATTAGTTGCTCATTTTCTGGGTGCTCCTCGTGATTCCTTGGGTTCTCCTATTATGTATCCACTCATGTGGGCGATTGTGTGGTGGTAGACCGGATCTATCGGTTTTGTGTGATCACATTCTGTGGATTCGAGACCAGAGCAGACCTTTTATTGCTCGACATGGTCGATTTTGAGGTTATTCTAGGCATGGATTGTCTATCTCCTTATCATGCCGTGGTAGATTTCCATGCCAAGACAGTTACTTTAGCCATGCCCGAGTCTCCTAGGCTGGAGTGGAGAGGTTCCTTAGTTAGTGCAGCCAACCGAGTTATTTCATTCCTGAAGGCTCGACATATGGTCGAGAAGGGTTGTCTGGACTATCTTTCTTATGTGCGGGACACCACCACCGAGTCTCCGATGATTGATTCAGTGCCAGTTGTTTGAGAGTTTGCTGATGTATTTACTTCAGACCTTCCGAGCATGCCTCCGGATCGTGATATTGATTTCTGCATTGATGTAGCTCCAGGGACTCAGCCTATTGTCATTCCCCCGTACCATATGGCTCCGAAGGAGTTGAAGGGGAAGCTTGAGGAGTTGTTGGCTAAGGGGTTTATCAGACCGAGTGTATCACCGTGGGGTGCTCAAGTCCTATTTGTGCAGAAGAAGGATGGGTTTATGCGGATATTTATTGATTACCGAACAAGGTCACCATTAAGAACAAGTATCCTTGTTGCGCATCGATGATTTGTTTTACCAGCTGCAAGGTGCTAGGGTGTTTTCTAAGATTGATTTGAGATCGGGATATAATCAGTTGAATATTCGGGCCTCAGATGTTCCGAAGACTGCTTTCTGTACGAGATATGACCACTATGAGTTCCTGGTGATGTCCTTTGGCTTGACTAATGCAGTAGCAGCATTCATGGACTTGATGAATAAGGCGTTCAGGCCGTATATTGATTCCTTTGTCATTGTATTTATTGATGACATCTTGATTTACTCACGTAGCCTGGGGGAGAACGAGCAGCATTTGAGAGTTGTGCTCCAGACTTTGCGGGAACAGAAGCTATATTCTAAGTTCTCCAAGTGTGAGTTCTGGTTGGATTGCGTAGCATTCTTGGGGAATGTGTTATTCGGAGAGGGTATCAAGGTTGATCCTTAGAATATCGAGGAAATTCAGAGTTGGCCGCGTCCTACTTCAGCTATAGAGATCAGGAGCTTTTTGGGCCTAGCAGGCTATTATCGCCGATTTGTGGAGGGGTTTTCTTCGATTGCTTCTCCATTGACTAGATTGACTCAGAAGAATGCCCCATTTTGGTGTTCTGACGAGTGTGAGGCGAGCTTTTAGAAGCTCAAGGCGACATTGACTTCAGCACCAGTTCTGGTATTGCCTTCCGGTTCTGGGATGCACACAGTATATTGCGACGCTTCATGCGTTGGCTTGGGGTGTGTGTTGATGCAGGAAGGGAGAGTTATTACTTATGCTTAGCGCCAGCTGAAGGTTAATGAGAAGAATTACCTTGTGCATAATTTGGAGTTAGCGGAGATTGTTCATGCTCTTAAGATTTGGAGGCACTACTTGTATGGGGTGTCCTGTGAGGTTTATAGAGACCACCGCAGCTTGCAGCACTTGTTCAAGCAAAGATATCTTAATTTGAGGCAGCGCAGATTACTTGAGTTGTTGAAGGATTGTGATATCACCATTATTTATCATCCGTGCAAGGAAAATGTGGTAGCAGATGCCTTGAGCAAGAAGGCAGGGAGTATATGTAGTTTGGCTTATATTGCAGCAGAGGAGAGACCTCTAGCCTTGGACATTCAGTCCTTCGCTAATCACCTGGTGAGATTAGACCTTTCAGAGCCTCGTCGAGTTTTAGCACATGTGGTTACTCAGTCTTTGTAATTGGGGGAGATTAAGGCCCGACAGTTCGATGATCCGTCCTTAGCAGAGCTTCGGGAGACAGTGGTACAGGGTGGTGCCAAGGAGGTTACTATTGGCGAATATGGTGTTCTGAGACTTCAGGACTGTTTATGTGTTCCTAATGTTGATGGCCTGAGGGAGAGGATTCTAGATGAGGCACACAATTCTCGGTATTCTATTCATCCTGGTGCTACGAAGATGTATCGTGATTTGAAGCAGCATTACTGGTGGAGGCAGATGAAGATGGACATTGTGGAGTATGTGACTAGGTGTCTTAATTGCCAGCAGGTGAAGTATGAGCACCAGAGGCCAGAAGGCCTACTTCAGCAGATGCCCATTCCTGAGTGGAAGTGGGAGCGCATCACTATGGACTTCGTGGTTGGGTTGCCTCGGACTTTGCGGAAGGTTGATGCGGTTTGGGTCATTGTGGATAGGTTGACCAAATCGGCGCATTTCATTCCAATAACTACTACATATACTTCTGGGAGGCTAGCCCAGATCTACATTCGGGAGATAGTCCGGTTTCACGGCGTGCCGATGTCCATTATATCAGATCGAGGTCCTCAGTTCACCTCGCAATTCTAGAGAGCATTGCACAGTGGGTTAGGCACCCAGATAGACCTCAACACAACATTTTTACTTCAGACTGATGGCCAGTCAGAGCGTACAGTTCAGATATTGGAGTACATGCTTAGGGCATGTGTGATTGACTTTGGAGGTCAGTGGGACCAGTTCTTGCCTTTGACCGAGTTTTCTTACAATAATAGTTATCAGTCCAACATAGAGATGGCTCCATTTGAGGCTTTGTATGGTCAGCGATGCCGTTCTCCTATCAGGTGGTTTGAGCCTGGCCAGGCTAAGTTATATGGCACCGACCTGGTGACGGATGCTTGGAGAGGGTGAAGTTGATTCAGGAGAGGCTCCGCACAGCACAGTCCAGACAGAAGAGTTACGCAGATCAGAGGGCGCGTGATGTATCATTTATGGAGGGAGACAAGGTTCTGTTGAAGGTCTTGCCGATGAAGGGTATTATGAGGTTCGGGAAGAAGGGCAAACTAAGCCCGAGGTTTATAGGTCCCTTCGAGGTGTTGTGGCGTGTTGGGGAGGTTGCTTATGAGCTAGCTTTACCTCCAATTTTATCAGGATTTCATCCGGTCTTTCATGTATCCATGCTCCGGCGGTACCACGCCGACTTCTCTCACGTGGTTGATTTTAGAACTATTCAGTTGGATGAGAGGTTGGGCAACGAGGAGGAGCCAGTTGCTATTATTGATAGACAGGATCGCCAGTTGAGCTCCAAGAGAGTTTCTACGGTGAAGGTCAAGTGGAGGGTCCAACCAGTCGAGGAAGAGACCTGGGAGTCCGAGGAGGACATGCGGAGCAAATATCCGCACTTATTCAGCACTTCAGGTATGATTCTAGACCTGTTCGAGGATGAACGTTTGTTTAAGAGGTGGAGAATGTAACGACCCGACCGGTCATTTTGCGTTATCGGACCCCGTTCCCCTAAACAAAACTTCCCATAGCGTCTTATTGTGATTTATGACTTGCGGGGGCGGGTGGTCCGTGATTCGGAAGTGTTTAGAGCAGTAAAGGAACACTTAGTTCCTTAAGGTTGGCCTTTTAGGCCAAGTTTGACTTCGGTCAACATTTTGAGTAAACGACCTTGGAATCGAGTTTCGACGGTTCTGGTAGTTTCGTATGATGATTTCGGACTTGGGGGTATGTTCGAAATGGGTTTTGGATGACCCGAGAGCGTTTCGGCGCCCAATATCGAAATGAGAGTTTTCTTAAGTTCATATTGTGGTTTGGGACGTGTTTTTGTGTTATCAAGGTCCGAACGGAATTCCGAGACCGGGAATAGTTCCGTTATGTCATTTATAACTTTCCTGCAAAATTTGGTGTCATCCGAGTAGTATAGGTCAGTTCAGCGCATTGATATCGAATTCAAGAACTTGAAGTTCTTAAGTTTTGATTCTAGGGGTTTTGAGGTGTGATTTTGAGTTTTTGTGTTGTTTTGAGTGTTCTGAAGGCTCGAGCGAGTCCATAATATTATTTGGGACTTGTTGTTGTATTTTTACGGGGGCTCAAGTGGGCCCGGGTGTCTCTCGTGCACCAAACAAGGCCAAAAACCAGTTGAAACAATTACTAGTGCACCTGATCTGGTGTGCCCGCATGTGGAGTTGCCCAGTCGCAGGCGCGGGACTGCTTCTGTGGTCCCAGCCTCACAGGTGAGACCCCCAGGTGGGCTACCCAGTTCTCGTAGGTGCGGAGACGCAGGTGCGGACTCCTGCCCCCAGTTGCGAGCCCAGGCCCTTGTCCCATTTTCCGCAGGTGCGAGCTATTGCTCGCAGGTGCGGTCCTTGAGTCGCAGGTGCGGAACCACTGTAGGCAGTGTGTTCTTTTAGAACACGGGAAATGATCATTTTCTCTATTTTTCTTCCACCATTGTCGACCTAGAGAGCTTGGGAAAGAGCCAATCCACCTAGCTACTGATAAGGTAAGTAAATTCTACCCTAGTATTAGTTTAATACATGAATTACTAGTTAAATTAACTACTTAATTTGTGAAAATCAAGGAATTGGGTAGTAACTTAGGGCTTTCGAGAATTTAGAGAATTTCCCGTGAATTGGCTATGAAATCACACAAATCATATATTAACGATCTTTAGGTTATGGGTGAGTGTTTCCTTCGATAATTTTTGGAATCCGAGCATGCGGGCCCGGGGGTGGATTTTGGGATTTCTTCAAGAATGATGAATTGACTAAATAAGTAGGAGAATTCCATGCTTTGAGTATAATTTGATATATTTACGTAACATTTGATTAGCTTCAAGTCCTTGGGAGACGAGTTTGGAGTTTCGGGCGCGTTCTTGGTCCGGGAAGTAGATTCGACACAAGATGAGTCTCCTTTCTAACCTCGTAAGAGGGAATTGTTCCCATAGGTGATTTAAATTCTATGTGTGATGTTTGTGGGGGCTACATACGTACAAAGTGACGAGAGTCCGTACGTAGCAGCTATTATTATTATTATTATGTCCTGGTAGTTAGGCCCACATCATGCCTTGTGTTCTTCCTCGTAATGAACTATATGTTATGAATTCATGTGATATGTAGCATTGGTTCCCTGAGATTTATAGAATTTGATAATTTGAAGGAGTTGATTATGGAAAGTAATTTTAAAAGAATATTGTGTGTGCATGTGATAGCTTCGCAATTTATATTCCGCGAGCGGAGTGTGATTTCCCCCACTCTCATGGGAGTGGGCCGTACTCCACGACGGATTGAAAGATGCACTTATGGTTCGGGCCGTTCGACCCTCGGCAATGCATAGATATGATTATTTTATGGAAAATATGTACTTATGGTTTGGGCCGTTCGACCCTCGGCAGTGCATAGATATGATTATTTTATGGCAAAGATGCACTTATGGTTCGGGTTGTTCGACCCTCGGCAGTGCACATACATGATTATTTTTATGGCTCAGGCCGGTTGTCCTTATCCCGTATGCGCATGATAAATTGTTACTAAATTCATGGATATTGATTTGACAGAAATTTGGGGGAAGATGAAGTAGTAATTGTTTATTTACTTCCAGTATTTACTTGGATTTCGGTGCCTTATATATTTGCTGCTTCACTAACTTTACATGCCCACCGTTTTCATCATAATCTGTTAAATTATATTGTTGGACCTTAGTGAGTGTCAAGTCGACCTCTCGTCATTACTTCTTCGAGATTAGACGTGATACTCACTGGGTAAATATTTATTTATGTACTCATGCTACGTTCTGTACTGAATTATACAGGTTCTGAGGCTGGTGCATCCGGTTACCAGATCGAAGTTCGGTTCTGATTATAGTTGGACCTGACTTCACGGTGAACTGCTTCTCCTGACGATCCTCGACACACCATGGAGTTTCTTTTTCTTATTTCCTGTCTATTTCTTTCAGACAGTGGGACTGTATATTATATCGTTTGTATATTCTGTTAGTATGCCCGTAGGACTTGTGACACTAGTTCCTGGCACACACGTGATAGTTATTATGGATTACGGGTCTGTATACATATTGGCTCACGCCTCCTTATGACCGCTTTTGATTAAAACTGTCTAATTATCCTTTTCAATTTATGTTTTAAGCTTTAGAACTTGCTATATGTTGAAATGTTTAATCAAATAAGAAAGAACCCTTAGTAAATTGAGTATTGGCTTGCCCAACCCCGCTGTTGGGCACCATCACGACCTGAGTTAGGATTTTGGGTCGTGACATTTATGTTCCTGTTGGTTTCATTTTAATAATATTGAGGAAGTTGTGAGAAATGCAGTTTAACTGTTTCGTGATTGTTAAGGTTCACTTAGTTATTTGGTTTCATTTATTTATTCCCAATTGTTGTTGTAAGTGGGTTAAAAGTGTTGGTTGTTCTCTTGATTCTATCATGGTATATATATAAAGACTGAGTTGGGTTGACAGTGTTATGATGGTTACATATATTCTGGTTGGTTTTGTTATGGAATGATATTGGTTAAAGCTTACGAGCTATACTGTTTTCTGTTTGCAATTGTTCAAACAAAAATATTGTGAAAGGCTTGGCCTGAATTGTGAAATTTATGAAAAAAAATATATATGAGATGTCTGGTGGGAGCGGGTTGCACGCCGCAACAAGGAGTGATAAGGGTGGACAGGTGGGATCGGGTTGCACGCCGCAACAAGAGTAATAAAGGTGACATATATAGGGAGGAACAATAAGGGTGGACATGTGGGAGCGAGTTGCACGCCGCAACAAGGAGCAATAAGGGAGGACATTTATATTTTTACTGAATTTCAAAGAAAATAACGATTTGAACGGCTTAAATGTTTATTTTGCTATTCTTCATATTTTCAGCACTACTTTTACTTAAAGTTAAAGTTTGGAAACTTGGAAATTATTCTAGAATTGGTCATAGATGAGGCTTGGAAAAAGGCGGCTGAGTTATTTTATTGTTGCTGCTGTACTTAATTATTTTTTTAGATTTCCTTCTTGCTTTATATATTATTGTCACAGGTTATATTACTAAATCCCCGCTGTAGCCTCGTCACTACTTCGTCGAGGTTAGGCTCGGCACTTACTCAGTACATGGGGTCGGTTGTAGTGATACTACACTATGCACTCTTTTGTGCAGATCCAAGTACCGACCAACTGTAAAGATATTTAGAGCGACTATTCATTTATTCGGAGACACGAGGTATATCTTCCGGCGTTCGCAGATCCCGAGAGTCTTCTCCTATTTTCATAAACATTTTTTAATTATATTCAGAACAGTTACATTATTTCTTTCAGCCAAGTATTTGTAGTATTCTTTAGCAGTTCGTGAATTGTGACACCAGACTCTGGGGTAGTTTTTGGATATATCTATATAATTAGTTCGTGGCTCGGTGTAGTTAATTATTTATTATTTTATATTGTGAATTATTCATTTAAAGACATTAGATTAAGTATTAATTTAAAATTGTTTTATCCTGTTTAAATGGTTAATTAAAGTAAATAGTTAAGCGAACTCTAACATTGAATTTCCGAGCAAGTGTTGTGTTAGGCGCCATCACGATCCCTAAGGTTGGAAATTTGGGCCGTGACAAGTTGGTATCAGAGAACTAGGTTGCCTAGGTCTCACAATTCACGAACAAACTTGGTAGAGTTCGAAGGATCGGTACGGA
Source organism: Nicotiana paniculata (assembly GCA_005239505.1). Classification (NCBI taxonomy): domain Eukaryota; kingdom Viridiplantae; phylum Streptophyta; class Magnoliopsida; order Solanales; family Solanaceae; genus Nicotiana; species Nicotiana paniculata. Next base: position 20,466 of record ML344158.1, on the reverse strand, counting down.
GACATCTGTACTTATCTCTCAGAGCATATCAAGTTAGGAGCAATTTCACTTCTATTCTACTCTATCGTGCGAATTTATTCTGCCATAGATGATCGAACTTGTCTATTCTCGTCCTCTCACAAATATCGACAACGCGCAAAGCGTCTACAACCAGACAGGAGATGAAGCCTCAATGACAGCTACGATTAGGGGAAGAGACGGAAGCGGAGCGTAGTTTAAGCTCGAACATCAACACCTATTGTACAGTCTCAAATGGATCTAGAAGCTGAGGTTCTAGCTCAGTCGGTACATGTTGGACTAATTTAGATCCCAGAAGGAATGATAGCTACTCCAGTATTGCAAAACAAGGGAATAGTTGAAAGCAACGGGGTTGATTTATATGAGCTGTAAAGTTTAACATTGTAGATTATCAGGCATTGTGACCTATGACTTCGTGCCAAGTGGGGAAGTCCACTGTCAAGGAATAGATTGTGGGGTCATGTGTTATATCGGTTTTGTCTTGGAATGTATAAGGCCTGAGATTTTACAAGAGGTAAAGTTGGGACTTGCGATATGTCTGCCTCCTTAATAACCATATACCTCAGTACCAAAAGAGTTATACAGACAATTTTAAATCTACAGAAGGTCTACTCAGCGTGGAAGTCACGGTTGCGGATTTTGAGGTGCTCCAGAGGGAGTACAGTGGTTGACAAGCTTCTAGACTATATGGTTTGTTCCAAGGTTTATCTGTATAGAGCTCTACCTTTGGGGTCATTGTGCATCAATAAGGATAAGATCTACCCAAGGAATAACGAAGGGTATGAATAAGTGGGGTAGACCAGTGGTGTCGAGTCAACATGGTAAAGGAGAAATCGGTCGCCGGTGGTCGAAGCAAGCCTACGAAGAGGACGAACAGTCATTGCGACACCAACTATTTGACTCAATTCTCATGATGCTTTTGAAAGAGTTTGTTTCTCGAACTTTCCATTTTACGTGGTGCTTAGGGTTTGAACGATTGTGTCAGGTCACCATGACAATGTCAGAACATGCCATCAGGTTCGACAAGTTAGCCTGTCATACTCCTACTTTGGTTCATATAGCCAGATAGTAAGTCTACAGACTCATTAAAGGACTCAAATATGATTGTAAAATTTTGTACAACTCAGGGCAGGTTGATACTTCATTTCGGCTAGTGATAGAAATTGTTCTAGACTTGGGAGAGTCTTATTTCATCAGAACACTTAGGCTACGTTCCCCATTGCATTTACAAAACTCAACTACATGACCATCTAGGGAAAAATGAGCCGGAATGTCGAAAATGGAGGTTAGATTCCTAGAGGTTGAGATCCAACCTGTTAATATATTTTCTATGGTATGTCTGAGGTCGTTACATTAAATGGTGTCATTACATGAATAATTTCTAATTATTATAAAGTGATGATTTCCTGAACTTAATATGGTTATGCGTATCTAATAAAATTCTTCTAATATGCTCCACTCTCGGGTGAACTTCGTAACTCAAATAAAATCTACTTATGTGAAGACTTGTATTGATAAACTCTATGGAGATAGCTATGTTTATCATTACGTGTTGTAATTTTGCTTAACGGAAAATATTTAAAGGAAGGAAATGGAATGTTTCGATTGGAACGATACACATGTTGCTTGTGATTCGGAATTGAGGACGAGATCCTCACATTTTAATATGATTTGAGATATATTTAAACCGGGCTACGAGCCGCGGTGGAAGTTATGTAAGGATGAGATCCTTGTGCTGGAAATTCTTGTGTTTAAATTCTCCCTTGTGAGTTAAAACTTTACTATAGTACTGGTAGGGAGTCATGCCTGTTAGGCTTATTCAACAACTTATGTATAAAAATAATAATAATAATAGTAATACTAATAATAAGTAAATAAATAAATTAATTAATTAATTGTGCATAATTTGCCAAATCCGTGTTATAATTATTGAGCTTTGACCTACGAGGTATGTGCATGCCCGTGTGGCATTAAACAAGACACGTTAATTCAGGTATATAATTATGAGGTCTTCATGAATCCCATCTCGTTATCAGTATCGTGAATGGTAGAAAGGGGATTATTGTTACGTGAAGTTATTGGGTGATTCTGTAATTGATTATGAACCACTATTAAGATCATATTGAGCCGAAAGGGTGTTTCATTCAAATGGTCAGACGAGTGTGGGTGGAACTTTCAGAAGCTCAAGATGGATTTGACTACGGCGCCAGTATTGGTGACGCCCACAGGTTCAGGATTGTGCACTGTGTATTGTGGTGCATCTCGTATTAGATTAGGTATAGTATTAATGCATGATGTCAAGGTGATTGCATATGCATCTCGACAGCTAAAGGCCCATGAGAAGAATTATCCCGTTCATGACTTAGAGTTGGCAGCCATTGTTCATGCATTGAAAATTTGGAGGCACTATCTTTATGGCGTGCCATGTGAGGGTTTTACTGATCATCGTAGTCTCCAGTACTTATTCAAGCAGAAAGATCTAAATTTGAGGCAGCGAAGATGGTTAGAGTTACTAAAAGATTATGATGTCACCATATTGTATCACCCAGGGAAGGCCAATGTGGTGGCCGATGAATTGAGTAGAAAGGCGATGAGTATGGGAAGCCTTGCGTATATTCAAGTTGGTGAGAGACCATTGGCCTCAGACATTCAGACGTTGGCTAATCAGTTCGTGAGTTGATCCTTGAGGAGGCTCACAGTTCTAAGTATTCGACTCACCCCGGCGCAGTCAAAATATACCAAGACTTGAGGCAGCATTATTGGTGGAGAAGCATGAAAAAGGACATTGTTGCGTATGTGGCTCGTTGCTTAAATTTTCAGCAGGTAAAGTATAAGCATCATAGACCCGGTGGTTTGCTTCAGCATATAGAGGTTCCTGAGTGGAAGTGGGAGAGTATCACTATAGACTTCGTTGTTGGACTTTCACAGACTCAGAGGAAATTTGATGCAGTTTGGGTTATTGTAGATAGGCTGACTAAATCAGCACATTTCATTCCTGTGGCAAGTACTTATACTTCAGAGTGGTTGGCTGAGTTATATATCCGTGAGATAGTTTGCCTTCATGGTGTGCTCGTGTCTATCATTTCTGATCGGGGTACGCAGTTTACTTCGCACTTTTGGAAGGCAGTTCAGCGTGAGTTGGGTACCCGAGTGGAGTTGAGTACAACATTTCACCCTCAAACTGACGGGCAGTCCGAGCGTACCATTCAGATATTGGAGGCAATGCTCCGTGCTTGTTTTATTGACTTTGGAGGTTCGTGGGATCAGTTCTTGCCATTAGCGGAGTTTTCTTAAAATAATAGTTATCATTCGAGTATTCAAATGGCTCCTTATGAGGCATTATATGGTAGACAGTGTAGATTGTCAGTTGGATGGTTCGAGCCGGGAGAGGCTCGGTTGTTGGGTACAGACTTAGTTCAGGAGGCCTTAGATAAGGTCAAGATTATCCAAGAGAGACTTAGTGCAGCTCAGTCTAGGCAAAAGAGTTATGCCGATCGTAAGGTTCGTGATGTGGCATTCATGGTTGGAGAGAGAGTATTGCTTCGTGTGTCGCCATGAAGGGTGTTATGAGATTTGGGAAGAAGGGTAAGTTGAGCCCTAGGTATATCAGGCTATTTGAGATTCTTGATAGAGTGGGGGAGGTAGCTTATAGACTTGCATTGCCTCCAGGGTTATCCTCAGTTCATTCGGTATTCCACGTGTCTATGCTCCGGAAATATCATGGTGAACCGTCCCACGTGTTAGATTTTAGCTCTGTCCAATTGGACAAAGACTTGACTTATGAGGAGGAGCCGGTAGTCGTTTTAGACCGGCAGGTTCGTCAGTTGAGATCTAAGAGTTATCCTTCAGTTCGAGTGTAGTGAAGAGTCCAACCCGTTGAGTCAGCTACTTAAGAGTCCGAGTCGGGCATGCAGAGTAGATGTCCACACTTGTTCGCCATCTCAGGTAATTTTCAAGGTCTGTTCGAGGATGAACTTTTGTTTTATAGGTGGAGATTGTGATGATCCAAAGGGTCATTTTATGAATTTAGACTCTGTTCTAGGCTTAATAGACCTAAAAAGACTAATTTTGAATACCTCGATTTCCATGCGCAGTCCGGGCGTGAAACCGGAAAGCTTTTATGTGAAAATATGAGAAATAGTAATTTCTAGAGTTTAAATTTGATTATAGTTGACTTTGGTCAACATGTTGAGTAAACGGACCCGGATATGTGTTCCGACGATCCCAAGAGGTCCGCAGTAAAATATGGGACTCGGGCGTATGCCCGAAATGAATTTCGAGGTCCCAAGCCTTGGAAATCAATTTTTAAAAGAAATTGTTTTGCTAAAATAATTATGAAATAAAGAAAAGAATTAATGTTTGAAATCATTGGTATCGGGCCCGTTTTCTGATTCCAGATCTCTGTATGGGTTGGTTATGATGTTTAAAGGTTAACTGTGAAATTTCGTGAAAAACGGAGTTCGTTTGACGTGATTCGGACATCCGGTTGAAAAGTTATGAACTATAAGAGTTCTTGATGAAAATGATGAGTTTTGAGGTTTAGTTCATAGTTTTACATGTTATTTTCATGATTTGATCGCACGAGCAAGTCCGTATGATATTTTTAGACTTGCGTGCATGTTTTGTTTAGAGCCCCAAGGGCTCGGGTGAGTTTCGGATAGGCCACTGGGTGTTTTACACTTAAAGAGAATTGCTGGTTTTTTGTTTGCCGGTGTTCAGGTTTTTGTACTATGCGATCGCATAGGTAGGTTCACGATCGCATAGTGTAGCCTCAGGGGGCCCTTATTTGTGATGTGCGAACACGGCTCTAAGTCTGCGATCTCGAAGCTTTGCCTGGGTTAATCTGTGCGAACGCACTCCCCACTGTGCGAACGCACTCCCCACTGTGCGAACGCACTCCCCACTGTGCGAACGCACTCCCCACTGTGCGATCTCATATCATTAAAATAGGCCTGGGGGAGGGGAGGTCAGTACTCTATGTGATCGCACCTCTCCCCACGCGAACGCACTGCCTAGTTTCCCTTACCCTATGCGAACGCATGCTTTTGAGTGCAAACGCATAGGTCTGTTGCCCAGCTAATATAAATACTCTTTTTAAATCGGGGAAACCTTCTTCTTCACCATATTTTCGAGGTTTACAGTCCTAAGAGCGATTTTCTTCAACAATTATCATCCCCAAGTCATAGGTAATCAATTCTAAACTTTGTTCTTTCAATTCCTTACTAGTTTTCATCACTTTTAAATCAAAAACTAAGAATTTTCATGGCAAAAATTGAGGGTTTGGGTAGAATTAGGGAATTTTGTAAAAATCGAATTTTTACCTCGAATTGAGGTCGGATTTCGAAACTAATTGTATATTTGGGTTCGTGGGTGAATGGGTGAACGTAATTTGGTCCGAACCCCGAGTTTAGACCAAGCAGACCCGGGGTCGGGTTTTCACTTTTTTTGAGAAAACTTAGCAAAAATTATATTTTTGTAAAGTTAGTTCCTTTAGCATTAATTGATGATATTGTGTTAATTATGATTAGATTCGATCAAGTCACAACAATATTCTAAAGGAAAAGCTATAATTCAGCAGTAAGTGGCCTACGAAATTGAGGTAAGTGTTTGGTCTAACTTTGACTTGAGGGAATAGGAATCCCCACTTGTTTGCTATGTGAAATGCATGTGTGTGGTGTATAGGTGAGGTGACGAGTATCTATGCACCACTAAATTTCCTGTTAAGCATGATCCCTTTCCCATTTCCAACTTAATTGATTCTTGTCTAAATTATTCTATGTTCATTATTATTTCTATGACTACTTGGCCTTGTTATTTTGTTGTTAAATATTGTTGTGGTTATTTTGGAAAGAGTATTGGTTGTTTTAGCTGGTTCCCTTGTGGTACAAAA
>ML344158.1:0-14511 GCA_005239505.1 Nicotiana paniculata | reverse complement strand
TGTGAGAAATGCAGTTTAACTGTTTCGTGATTGTTAAGGTTCACGTGGTTATTTGGTTTCATTGATTTATTCCCAATTGTTGTTTTAAGTGGGTTAAAAGTGTTGGTTGTTCTCTTGATTCTATCATGGTATATATATAAAGACTGAGTTGGGTTGACAGTGTTATGATGGTTACATATATTCTGGTTGGTTTTGTTATGGAATGATATTGGTTAAAGCTTACGAGCTATACTGTTTTCTGTTTGCAATTGTTCAAACAAAAATATTGTGAAAGGCTTGGCCTGAATTGTGAAATTTATGAAAAAAAATATATATGAGATGTCTGGTGGGAGCGGGTTGCACGCCGCAACAAGGAGTGATAAGGGTGGACAGGTGGGATCGGGTTGCACGCCGCAACAAGAGTAATAAGGGTGATATATTTAGGGAGGAGCAATAAGGGTGGACAGGTGGGAGCGGGTTGCATGCCGCAACAAGGAGCAATAAGGGAGGACATTTATATTTTTACTAAATTTCAAAGAAAATAATGATTTGAAAGGCTTAAATGTTTATTTTACTATTCTTCATATTTTCGGCACTACTTTTACTTAAAATTAAAGTTTGGAAACTTGGAAATTATTCGAGAATTGGTTATAGATGAGGCCTGGAAAAAGGCGGTTGGGTTATTTTATTGTTGTTGCAATACTTAATTATTTGTTTAGATTTCCTTATTGCTTTATATATTATTGTCACAGGTTATATTGCTAAAGCCCCGCCGTAGCCTCGTCACTACTTCGTCGAGGTTAGGCTCATCACTTACTCAGTACATGGGATCGGTTGTACTGATACTACACTCTGCACTCTTTTGTGCAGATCCAGGTACCGGCCAGCTGTAGAGATATTTAGAGCGGCTAATCATTTATTCGGAGACACGAGGTATATCTGCTGGCCTTCGCAGATCCCGAAAGTCTTCTCCTATTTTCATAAACGTTGTTTTATTATATTCAGAACATTTAAATTATTTCTTTCATCCAAGTATTTGTAGTATTCTTTAGCAGTTCGTGAATTGTGAAAGCAGACTCTGGGTTGTTTTTAGATTTATCTATATAATTAGTTCATGTCTCGGTGTAGTTAATTGTTTATTATTTTATATTGTGAATTATTCATTTAAATCCATTAGATTAAGTATTAATTTAAAATTGTTTTATCATGTTTAAATGGTTAATTAAAGTAAATAGTTAAGCGAACTCTAACATTGGCTTGCCTAGCAAGTGCGGTGTTAGGCGCCATCACGATCCCTAAGGTTGGGAATTTGGGTCGTGATAGGGACATATATCCCTATGTTCCTATCAAGGTCATGAGACAAGCTGGTAGAAAACAAGTCATACCGCGAGTCTACAAAATGAGTCATTACAAAGCAGATTTTCAAGATGATGCCATTCCATACAAATGTGAGGCCCAACACATGTGGAATTTGAAGATTATTGTGGAAAAGGATACTATCGAGCCAGATCGATACCATGCAGGTCATGCGTACTTCTACCCATCATGGTTGGATGATAACATAGCAGGAATAGTCGAGCCAAGGGTCGGTCGAGGAAACATGGTCATAGATGAAGCTGCTGAAGCATAGGTGAAGTATAAAAGGTTACACAAAAGAGTCCTTGTGTCACGACCCAAAATCCATAAGGTCGTGATGGCGCCGGACACCACTGTCAGGCAAGCCACTCATTAAATGTTTAAGTTAAATTTCCTGTTTTAGCATTTTTGAAATCATTACCTTTCACTTTATTACATGATAACTGAATAAAATCCTCTAAGTAAATACGACAGTTTAACATTCCATTTTTATAAAATACATCCCAAACACATCCCAGAACCCGGTGCCACAAGTGCATGAGCAAATTCTAAGAAGTTCACAAATACTACAAAGCTTGTCCGGAATACAAATTTGACAAGGAATAAAATGAAAATACAATACATAGAGGAAGACTCTGCCGACTGCGGGTCGTCTCCGAGTGATGCAGCTCGTCTAAGTCTTCAAGTCGGCTATGAAGGTACCTGTGCAACAAAATGCACATCAAGTGTAGCATGAGTACGAAAACAACGTGTACTCAATAAGTATCCCGCCTAACTTCAGAGAGGTANTCCCCCCCCCCCCAAATATCTTAAATAAACAATTACTTCTTCATTTCCCCCAAATATCTTGTCACTTCAAAATCCATGAAATCGTTAACAATTTAGCATGCGCATACGGGATAAGGAAAACCCGCCTGAGCCATCATAATAATCATATCTGTGCACTGCCGAGGGTCGAACGGCCCGAACCATAATATATCTGTCAATCTCATCGTGGCGTACGACCCGCTCCCATGAGAGTGGGGGAAATAATACTCCGCTCGCGGAATGTAAATTGTGAAGCGGTCATACGCACACACAATATTAACCATAAAGTATCTTTCAATCTCGTCATGGCGTACGACCCGCTCTCATGAGAGTGGGGGAAATAACACTCCGCTCGCAGAATGTAAATTGCGAAGCGGTCACATGAAGTCATGCACAATCAACTGTCCACCCCGACCACATCGGGAAAATAAATACTCAAGTAAATGACAAATTTTTCTTTTAAAAGTCACAAAAATAGTATTTAAAAATTTTCTCGAAATTCATTTGCCAAATTTAATAATATTCAATAATATAACCTTATCAGGAATACAATTATCCACGGGGGAGTCAATTCTCTTTCTAAATGATTAAGAAAGGTACACTCTAGCCTTCTTAGGAAAAAAAATTACAAATTCAATAGCATTATCAGTCTAATATTATTGGCAGGATCACATGTACAACACGTAAGGCATGCTAGTGGGTCCTAGACAACCCGGACATAAGCATAATAGTAGCTACGCACGGACTCCCGTCACCTCATACGTACCCAGCCCCCACAGTTAATAGCATGTATTCAATTAGTTCACCTATGGGGACGATTCTCCTCACAAAGTTAGAAAGGAAACTTACCTCGCTCCGAAATTTCATAACCGGCCTCCAAGCCCTTCCGACGACTCCAATTGATGCACAACATCCCAAAACTAGCCAAATACGGGCAAACCAATGAAAATTCACTTTAATAATTATAACAATTCAAATTATATAGATTCCCAACTCCGCTCAAAGAATTGACCAAAATGCCCTCGGGCCCACGTGCTTGGATTCCGAAATTTCTCAATGATAAACTCTACCCATAGTTTACTAGTTCAAATATACAATTTACTCAAATATTCATGCTCAATTCGTGGCTAAAATCTAAGTTACCAAATTTCTAGGTCTTCCCTTAAAATACCAATTTTTATACAAATTCTCATGTCTAATTCCATGTATAAACCTTGTATTTAACTTAAAAACATGAAGAAATTACTTACCTAGTGATGCTTGATGGAAATCCCCTCTTGAAGCTCCTCAAAATCGTCCAAACCAAAGAAAAATGGAAGGAAATGAGCTAAGACCCGTCTTAAAGTACCTCACTGCCAAGAAACGGCCTTCATCGAGAACGCGTCTGTTCCCCCGCGTTCGGAAGCCCAAAAAATCAGGCCCACAATTTTTCCCTTCACGTTCGCATGGCCTCTTTTGCGTTCGCATAGGCCAAAAGGCCCCCAGGCCCCCAGCTCCCCTTTCCTCTACGCGTTCGCACACCTGACCCCCCGTTCGCACACCTAACCCCGCGTTCGCACTCCCTTCTTTACGAACGCACAAGCCAATCCGGCAGCCCTCAAATTTCCTTCTATGCAATCTCACAAAGGGACCGCGATCGCGAAGCACACCAGATACACTAGCAAACAACAACAGCAAATCACCCAAAAATGGCCCGATACCACCCCGAAACACACCTGAGGCCCCCGGGACCCTGTCCAATCACACGACTCAGTCCCATAACATCCCAAGGACTTGCTCGAGGCCTCAAATCACATCAAACAACGCCGAAACTACGAATGGCACCCAAATACAAAATTTATGAACTTTGGAATTTCAAACTTCCACATCCGATGCCGAAACATATCAAATCACGTCCGATTGACCCCAAATTTTGCACACAAGTCATATTCGACATTATGGACCTGCTCCAATTTCTGGAATCGCATTCCGACCCCGATATCAAAATTTCCACTTCCGGTCGGATTTTTCAAAAACCTTCAAATTTCTCTCTTTAGCCAAATGACTTCAAAATAACCTACGGACATCCGAATTCACTTCCGATCGCGCCCCCAATTCCAGAATTACCATACGGAGCTATTCCTAGGCTCAGAATCCCAAACGGACGTCAATATCACTGAAATGTCCTTCAAGCCGAACTTAGGAAATTTCTTCAAAAATGCTGACTTCCACAATATACGCCGAAATGCTCCCAGGTTATCCAAGGCCCGATCCGGACATACGCCCAAGTCCAAAATCATCATACGAACCTGCAGGAACCTTCAAATCCTGATTTGGAGGTCGTTTATTCAGAATTCCAACCTTAGTTGATTTCTCCAACTTAAGGCTTCTGAAATGAGAATTTTCTTTCCAATTTGATTCCGAACTTCCTGAAATTCAACACTGACCATGCCCACGAGTCATAATACCTGAAATGGAGCTGCTCATGACTTCAAACCGCTGAATGATGCACTAGAGCTCAAAATGACCGGTCGGGTCGTTATATTCTCCCCCACTTAAACAAACGTTCGTCCTCGAACGTGCTAAGAACTGCTCTGGAGTTATCTGAAATCACTGTTTAACACCTCGAGCACCTTCCCGTGCTACCACAAGCCCAGTTGAGCACATAGTCCTGACCAAAACTGAAGACATCCTCCTTTATCCATACAATCATCTCAGACCCCAATTCCAATACCTAAAATTCTCGGCCAGGCCTAGTTCTAATATATAAACACCATATCAACTACCACACAATATACCAGAACATGACTGCATACCTCTGCTGAATTAGCACCATGCAACGCATAATTCATCATCTGACCACAATGACACTCCCTGAACCTTAATAGCCAAAATTTCACGAATTTGATGCTCCCAATGCACCTTATGATATATATATATATATCCTGCTATAATGCTGGCGATAACACCACAAAGGAGGAGATGTGTAGCAATTGCTAACCAATTGAAGAGTTAACCAAACATTGAATCCTTCCTCTTGACTAAGACCACCATCTCATTACAAACCAATAAGGGTAACTGTCCTTCAATGTATTTCATATAATTTTATCGCACTAGATCCCTGATCCAAAAATCTTGTCTCACCCAGTATCAACTGCTCAGAAAACAAATCACCCCAAACATGACCAACAGTCTCACATGACACCACAACGCGCCAATAGGCCATAACTCGAACATGATACGTAAAGAAATGACTCAGGAAAAGACTACTCAACTCACCCATCTTATTATGAACTCTTCTCAGAAAATAGAAAGTAAAACACAAGAAAAGTAAATATAGGAACCTTACTCATCATCACACTGTTGCGGCGCGTAACCCGATCCAAATAACATACCCGTGGAGGCGTGCCACCCGATCCCATCATAAAATTCACATAAGGAAATATACACGGAGCTGAATTGCTCATTATTTCAAATATCGAACATCGGTCACAAGCACGCTAAGTGCACAATACCATCCTGGGGAGACTAATAAAGCCATATGCTACAAAACATAAGTACAACTGAGGTGAGATATATATACTCTGAATCTCAAGAGCTGTCCTGCTCGCATAACATCATCACTACACAGGGACTCAACACATAGGGATCTATCAAGCCGTTTCACAACTCACACGACACAATCACAACACTACATGAATTGGACGAAAACGGATCAACATCTGATATTCCAACACCCCTCTTTAAGGAGCTCTATACTGAAATGAACACATCTAACTCACATGAAGCCCATAATCTTGTTTTAATCCATTCACACAGTTCAAGTCGATTCTGCTTGCACTGAACTAGGCTAATAGCTTGACCTGGGTCCATAATAACCCACTTCCTCTCATAATACACAAGAATAACCATCATAACCGGGACAAACACCCCACAATCCAAAACCAACTGAACCGAACGCCTTCCTGGCATAAATCCTTAAATAAGCAATGTTGCACATCCTTATACTTGGAATCTTCAATCAATCAGGTGACTACATGTCACACTTATATAATCTTCACGTGGTCATTCTCCCATTACCTTCCACATGGTAACAAGTCTGCACCTCCATACCACCGATCCCACTAATGCTGCAAACACATCAAGAACCCATGACAAGGTACAAGGCTTCTTTCACCGAATATCGATCTCAGGTGGAATTGAAGATAACACCAGCTTACTCTGAACTTCCAAGTCACTTTTTCTTGCTCATCCAAGCTCAAGAAATCCTTGTCAAAACCGAACCGCAACCCTGGTCCTTACTTCCAACTCCACACTGACTACTGCACCTAACATGCCAATATGAAATAGCACAAGAATTCCATCATAACTCCTGAACCACTAATAGGGGAAACACCTAATCATATAGAAACCTTTTACTTACCTCAATTCAAGAGAACAATAACAACACTCAAGTGAATTCTCACAATCACCCAACATGCAAATCCTTAAGTAGTCGTCTGAACCACCATAAACCTTCCGTGATCGGCCTACACCTGACAGGCCATAGCACTTCGAATGCTCCCACATGAAATCTATTACGACGGCCGACAAGCCCCGCACATACCGGCCCATACCACATGCATAAGTTAATTACACTGACGAAACTGATCACTGCCATAAATGTTCCATTTCACCCATGTCTAATCAATCTATCTTCTTTTAATCATCCTTAATTGCCTCAGAAATAATAGTAACCCCATTCAACTCATAACAAACTCAATCCTCACTCATCCCGAGTGGACTTAATTCATGAGACCATTCTGTCTAAATCTCACAACCCGTCTCATACCCCTCTGATAACCTTCCTACACCCCGGAGTTTATTTCTCTCACTCCTCCAATACTATCCTGCACGCTGAAAATAACATAGAACACTCCAACCTTTTCCCTCTCTCTGAAATTACGTTGCAAAAGATCAACTCTCAATCATACTGCTGCCTTTAACCCTTAAACACCGCGTTCTTAACTTTTGAATTCACTAGGACCGCTATTGAGAGTCACCCACTCTGACTGGCCCCGAATACAATCAACTCCAAGGCTCTTCTAGCACATGAACACCCTTTTCAATGAAGCACGTGACTGAGTCACTACCCTTACAACTCGCCTATCCTTTAAGCATAAATTCTAAATCTTTCAAAGCCTAACCCTGGTCCAACAGGGCCAACTTTTGCACACATTGAACAAATCCCATGCACGATCGCCCTTTTACTCCTTTCCCTCAGCTATAATAACTTTCCAATACGCCGACAATCCGCAACCCCATGATAACACAATCCTACAACCCAACTTCAGGAGGTGGGACTCCCCCACTTAGCCCGAAGCTACTCTTGCACCACTCTAGGCCCTGCTGAGATCCTTTCTCCTTTGTTGACATGATCTTTCTCAACCAATCCGTCCAATTCTTCCGAATTCTCCTATTAGCATTCCCCAAACATTTAAATTCTCTATCACCATTCACACATTCTGCCTCCTACCGAATAGCCACTAGGATTCCTCGCAAAAACTAGCCAACCACACAACCGCTAACCAACTCACAGGAGATAACTCACCTGTGGAAATCACCAACTGACATTTTCCAACGACGCTGAAATGAACACTCTCTACAACATAAATACCCCATCCTAATCCTGCTCTCATTCACCAACCTTACCATTCCGTCCTCTCTTCATGGACATCTACTAAACGCGCTACAAAATCTTCTAATTCACCATTACGCCGCCCTGATTCCTTGAAGAACCACCTGACTTACTTCATCGTATGCTGCCCAATTCAACATCATTCTCTGTAGCTCTTAAACCAGTAGATCACCACGACTTCAACTCTCTGAGGATCATATTTCTCAAGTTGCCTTCATTAGAAATAACTATTCAGTCCTCAACTACCACGCACTACGATCTCTGACAACCGTTTCTCCAATACTACTTCACAATACTCTGACCCAATGCAACTGAAGAGCTATAACACCAGCGAACTTAACACATTCTATTAGATCAAAAAAATGATACCACATCATAGGTGAATATTCCACCTCATCTGAAAACACTAAGTCTTACTACTTGTCAACTCAAACCTGACCATTTGTAGTCCAATTGGCTTTCCTCTGCCGGGCTAAAATCCTGAAATCCTGAAATCACACTCTGAGAAGACCTCCCTTCAATCCATTCATCACCCCCAACCTACGGACAAGCATTCTACCATCATATCAACATCGCGCGATAACCAACCGTAAGCACCTTAACAACCTGAGCATAACCTCAAAGTTCTCAGAATCACAGCTACTGGCTGAAACATCATAATATTCTTCTGCAGGACAATAACAACATCCCCAACCAACTACACATGGAAAACATCTCGCACCATATCCGTTGCATCATTTTAATTCCTCAAATCCACGATTCATATCAAGCGCTTCGCGACGCGTAAGATTGAGTAGGAAGAAACATAGGCATAAGCCTTAAATGAATCAAATCGCAAGATGAGGAATCAAGAAGGGAAGTACTCCTAACAACCCTGTAGCCTCTCGAAGATAAGTACAGACGTCGCCGTACCGATCCGCACTCTACTAGACTTGATAATGACTTGTGAGACCTAAGGAAACCTAGCGCTCTGATACCACGTTGTCACGACCCAAAATCCATAAGGTCGTGATGGCACCGGACACCTTTGTCAGGCAATCCAATCATTAAATGGTTAAGTTAAATTTCCTGTTTTAGCATTTTTGAAATCATTACCTTTCACTTTATTACATGATAACTGAATAAAATCCGCTAAGTAAATATAACAGTTTAACATTCCATTTTTATAAAATACATCCCAAACACAACCCAGAACCCGGTTTCACAAGTGCATGAGCAAATTCTAAGAATTTCACAAATACTACAAAGCTTATCCGAAATACAAATTGGACAAGGAATAAAATGAAAATACAATACATAGAGGAAGACTCTGTCGTCTGCGGGTCGTCTTCAAGTGATGCAGCTCGTCTAAGTCTCCAAGTCATCCATATTGCTATGAAGGTACCTGTGCAACAAAATGCACAACAAGTGTAGCATGAGTACAAAAACAACGTGTACTCAGTAAGTATCCCGCCTAACCTCAGAGAAGTAGTGACGAGAGGTCGACTTGACACTCACTAAGGTCCAACAAAATAATTTAACAAGATATGATATCAGTAATAGGAATACGAGGATGATAAAACAGTAAACATTAAAGATAACTGTAATTCAAATAAATACTGAAAGTAAATAAACAATTACTAATTCATTTCCCCCCCAAATATCTTAAATAAGCAATTACTTCTTCAATCCCCCCCCCCCCAAATATCTTAAATAAACAATTACTTCTTCATTTTCCCCCAAATATTGTGTCACTTCAAAATCCATGAAATCATTAACAATTTAGCACGCGCATACGGGATAAGGACAACCGATCTGAGCCATCATAATAATCATATCTGTGCACTGCCGAGGGGTCGAACAGCCCGAACCATAATATATCTATCAATATCGCCGTGGAGTACGGACCGCTCCCATGAGAGTGGGGGAAATAACACTCCGCTCGCGGAATGTAAATTGCAAAGCGGTCACATGCACACACAATATTAACCATAATCTATCTTTCAATCTCGCCGTGGCATACAGCCCGCTCCCATGAGAGTGGAGGAAATAACAGCCCGCTCGCGGAATGTAAATTGCGAAGTGGTCACATGCAGTCATGCACAATCAATAGTCCACCCCGACTACATCGGGAAAACAAATACTTAAGTAAATGACAAATTTCTCTTTTAAAAGTCACAAAAATAGTATTTAAAAATTTTCTCGAAATTCATTTGCCAAATTTAATAATATTCAATAATATAACCTTATGAGGAATCAAATTATCCACGGAGGAGTCAATTCTCTTTCTAAATGATTAAGAAAGGTACACTCTAGCCTTCTTAGGAAAAAAATTACAAATTCAATAGCATTATCAGTCTAATATTATTGGCAGGATCACATGTACAACACGTAAGGCATGCTAGTGGGTTCTAAACTACCCGGACATAAGCATAATAGTAGCTATGCACGGACTCCCATCACCTCGTATGTACGCAACCCCCACAGTTAATAGAATGTATTCAATTAGTTCACCTATGGGGACGATTTCCCCTCACAAAGTTAGAAAGGAGACTTACCTCGCTACGAAATTCCATAACCGGCCTCCAAGCCCTTCTGACGACTCCAATTGATGCACAACATCCCAAAACTTGCCAAATACGGGCAAACCAATGAAAATTCACTCTAATAATTGTAACAATTCAAATTATATAGATTCCCAATTCCGCTCAAAGAATTGACCAAAATGCCCTCGGGCCCACGCGCCCGGTTTCCGAAATTTCTCGAAGATAAACTCTACCCATAGCTCTACTAGTTCAAATATACAATTTACTCAAATATTCATGCTCAATTCGTGGGTAAAATCCAAATTACCAAATTTCTAGGTCTTCCCTTAAAATCCCAATTTTTATACAAATTCTCATGTCTAATTCCATGTATAAACCTTGTATTTAACTAAAAACGTGAAGAAATTACTTACCTAGTGATGCTTGATGGAAATCCCCTCTTAAAGCTCCTTAAAATCGTCCAAACCAAAGAAAAATGGAAGGAAATGAGCTAAGGCCCGTCTTAAAATACCTCACTACCCAGAAATGGCCTTCATCGCGAACGCGTCTGTGCCCCCGCGTTCGCGAAACCCAGAAACTCAGGCCCACAATTTTACCCTTCGTGTTCTCATGGCCTCCTTCGCGTTCGCGTAGGCCAAACGGCCCCCAGCTCCCCTTTCCTCTACGCGTTCGCACACCTGACCCCGCGGTCGCATAGAGATCACAACCCAAGCCACCGCGTTCGCAATCCCTTCTCCGCGAATGCACAAGACAATCCAGCAACCTCAAATTTCCTTCTTTGCAGCACACAAGGGACCGCGATTGTGAAGCACACTAGATACACCAGCAAACAACAACAGCAAATCACTTAAAAATGGCCCGAAGCCACCCCGAAACACACCCAAGGTCCGCGGGACCCCGTCCAATCACACGAATTAGTCCCATAATATCCCACGGACTTGATCAAGGACTTAAATCACATCAAACTACGTCAAAACCAGGAATCGCACCCAAATCCAAAATTTATGAACTTTGAAATTTCAAACTTCCACATTCGATGCCGAAACCTATCAAATCACGTTAGATTGACCCAAAATTTTGCACACAATTCATATTCGACATTACGGACCTTCTCCAACTTCTGGAATCGCATTCCGACCCCGTTATCAATCCACTTCCGATCGGATTTCTCAAAAACCTTCAAATTTATATCTTTAGCCAAATGACTTCAAAATAACCTACGGACATCCTAATTCACTTCCGATCGCGCTCCCAACTCCAGAATAATCATACAGAGCTATTCACAGGTTCGGAATCCCAAATGGACGTCAATATCACTGAAATGTGCTTCAAGCCAAACATAGGAAATTTCTTCAAAAATGCTTACTTCCACAATATACGTCGAAACGCTCCCGGGTTATCCAAGGTCCGATCCAGACATACGCCCAAGTATGAAATCATCATATGAACCTGCAGGAACCTTCAAATCCTAATTCGGAGGTCGTTTACTTAGAATTCCAATCTTAGTTGATTTCTCCGACTTAAGGCTTCTGAAATGAGAATTTTCTTTCCAATTTGACTCTGAACTTCCTGAAATTCAATTGTGACCATGCCCACGAGTCATAATACCTGAAATGGAGCTGCTCATGACTTCAAATCGCTGAACGACGCGCTAGAGCTCAAAACGACCAGTCGGGTCGTTACACCTTGAGTCCGAGGCCAAGCATTTGGAACAACACAAGACAAACATGGAGTCTATTAACGAGTGGAGGGAAATGGCTACAAATTCGACATAAAGGTTGGAATATCCGGAGCATGGTCTAATGGAACTAGAGGGGAAGATGAGGAAAAGAGTCATAGACTTTCAGAATGCAGAGGCAAACAAAGGAGGACACCTAGAAAGAGCATATCTGCTGCTGGACATGAGCGGCCTGGGGAATCTGATTGATGGATCCAAGAAGGCCAAGCCTGGAGAAGGTCCCTCTGGAACCAAGTAGATTAGGATTATTTGCTTTTCTAGAGTCGTTCAAATGTAATAAGGCAAATGCCATTAGTGATTCATTTATCTATTGTCGTTTTTAAAGGTTCATCTTATTTACTACATTAATGAAATGAGGAAGTTATCGTCATTAAATTTCTCCAAATCTATGTGTCGCTAGGCCTACCTCGGGCACAACGAGGTTCCCAAATTAGGACCGAGTTTATATTTCCGCAATACGTGTTTAAATACTGGAAATACCTTTTCAAAATCCCTACTGACTTGTTTAACTTTTGTTTTTTTCTTTATTTTTTATTATTCCCACCCCATAAGGTTGGTTCGCACATACTAGCATCATCAGCATACCATACCAGATCCATAGGCCCTCCACCTCCTCATCCTCCAAGTGATCCGAAAAGTAAGAGAAAAGCTAAGATGGATGATATGAGTGGTGTCAGGAAAGACAACGCTACTCATGTAGATAATGTTGAGACTTCAGACGGTCGGAGTACTCCGACACAAAATGATTTGGTCCTACGGTTGGAGCAGAAGATACGAGAATTACAAGGGGAACTTGAGCAGGCAAACTTCTCACTCACCCTAAATGTCCCAGACATTAACCAGCAAAATGCCCAAAACTCAGTACCTCCTCAAAACATACCAAACCAACATTCACAAAATCCTCCCGCACCCCATCAATACGCGACACCTCCCCAAAATCCTAATCCTCTATCAGCACCAACACCTCCTCAACACCAACATCTTCCAACTCAATACCCGCAAACCACCTACTTACCATACTTCTCAAAATACCCCACAACCTATTCCCGATCCGCAAAATTCAACTAATGATCACCACTACACTCAAACCCCTGGTATCCACCAAAACAATCCCATATATGTAGAAACTACCTCACTCCACTCAACCAACCTCATACACACCAGAATCCGCCGAGAAGGACCTGTTCATCAAAAATATGGCGGAAGAGCTCAAGAAGCTCACAAGCCGTCCAGGGTGTCGAAGGAGGCAAATGAATTAAAGGTTTGAATTATGAAGATCTATGTATTCAGCCAAACGTAGAACTATAGGAGGGTTAAAAACCTCCTAAGTTCGAGATGCTCGATAGATCATGTGACCTGAAAGTACATCTGAGGACATACTGTGACAAGCTCGTGGGAGTTGGGAAGGATGAAAGAATTCGCATGAAGCTATTCATGAGAAGTCTCACTGGAGACGCCCTATCTTGGTACATCAGTCAAAATCCCAAGAAGTGGGTCAATTGGGTAAGCATGTCATCAGACTTCATGGACCGATTCAGGTTTATTACAGAGAATGCACTACACGTCTTCTACATATAGAACTTCAAGAAGAAACCAACAAAAACTTTCCGCGATTATGTACTCGATGGAGGTCCAAAGCTGCAAAGGTTAGGCTAGTATTGGAAGAAGAGCAGATGAACAAATTCTTCATCAGGGCCTAGGATCCACTGTACTATGACAGGTTAATGTTCATCTAAAATCACAAATTCTCCGACATCATCAAACTCAGGGAAAGGATTGAATAAGGATCAGGAGTGGAATGCTAACCAATTTTGAGGCATTGCAGGCTACGAACAACGCATTACAGTCAGGCGGCATATCAAAGAAGAAAAAAATAGGGGCAATGATGGTAGACCAAGGTCAAAAATCTCCACCCACATACAAAACACCTCCACCCACATATTAACCTTCACCTCCAAGATATCCTAAACCCGCTACTGCCGATGATGCGTGGCTAGAATTCATGATTTTTAGCATTATATACCGTGCATTTTAGGTGTTTTAATGATAAAAATACACGTCATGTGTGCTTAATGGAGTTTATTTAATGTGCAGGTGAGTTGAAAATGGAAGCCNGCGTTAGAGCCAAAACGCCTGGGGTAGCCTGGCGTTACCCAAGCGTTAGAGCCAAAACGCCTGGGGTTGCCTGGCGTTACCCAGGCGTTAGAGCCATAACGCCTGGGGTGGCCTGGCGTTACCCAGGCGTTAGAGCCAAAACGCCTGGGTACCTATTTCGACGGGTTCCGAGTTTTAATGATCTTAAGAGTTTCCAAGCCAAAAAGGGAGTCTTTTAGACGGGTAGGGTTGATTCCAACCGTATAAATAGACTCCAAAAACATATCACAAAGGGGGAGACGACTTTTGGGAGACAAATACACACACAGATTCATTGAAGTAGCAAGGATCATCAG
>ML344156.1:0-43204 GCA_005239505.1 Nicotiana paniculata | reverse complement strand
TCTTTTAAGTTGGGTGGGAGTAGTCTTATAAGTTTAATGTAAGGAATTATTTATTTTATTTCAGTTCTGGATTGTTTATCAAGTGATTGAAGGTCGGGTTGTAATACTAGCTTTAATTTCAAGTATCACTTTTATATAAATAATTTCATGGTAATTGAAGTAATATATTTCTTCCACAATAAATCTATATTCATTATCAATAACCACAATAATCTCAAACTCAGTCCTTGAACAAAGCTTAAACTTTGTAGTCCAAAATACCTCTCCTAGATTAATGTTTCGAATCATTTAGGAAAAGACCATGAACTTATGAAAAATAGTCGAACATTGCTTCAAATAAGCATGTTCAACCGTCGCGACCATAGTCATGACTATATTGATCTACACTCGGGTGTGGCAACTCATGTCCCCGACTCTAACTCAAAGCATTAATTAAAATAAGCATGTTGTAAATCGCGGGTACATTTCATGTGGCGCGATTTGCAACGTGTCCAAAAATAACAAGTGTATGTCAATCGTGACTTGTTTCAAGATAAATCCATAAATATTAAAAGCGGCTAAAAGCGAAAAAGGCTAAAATGCACAATAGGTTTAAAAATATGTAAATAATCAGATAATTTAGGCCAAATATTAATAGTTAAGCGACCGTGCTAGAACCACGGAACTCGGGAATGCCTAACACCTTCTCCCGGGTTAACAGAATTCCTTACTCGGATTTCTGGTGCGCAGACAAATCAAAACAGTGTTAAAATTTCCTCGGTTTGGGATTTCAATAAATAGATGGTGTCCCGAAACACCGTGAAAATCCGGGTGGCGACTCTGAAAACTAAAATAAATTCCAAATCTGAATCATGTCACTTAAAGTGGTAAAACTCCCCTATTACCCTTCATTAATTCTGGGGTAGTGGAAAAAGGAGGTGTGACAGCGATGTCGCGCACTCGTTTATTTTTGTACACATTGCGAATCGTGCCACGGGAACCGTACCCACGATCTATAACATGTTTATTTTTAGTTATTCTTTGAAGTTATGGTCGATATTGTTTTCACATTGTTGTTTTGCATAATTTTGTGTTATTGCCCTTTCACTTATTCGTTGTTGTTATTTTCTTTCTGGCATCTTTGTTGTTACATACCTTTTATTTCTTTTCTGATATTATTGTCTCTCTTGTTGAGCCGGGAGTCTCCGGGAAACAACCTCTCTACCCTTTTCAGGGTAGGGGTAAGGTCTGCATACACTCTACTCTCCCCAGATCCCACTAGTGAAATTTTACTGGGTATATTATTGTTGTTGTTGTTTGAAGTTATGGTCGAGTCATATGAAATGTGTACCTGAATTTTGGGAATTACGTATCATAAATGTGTCACAGGAACCGTACCCGTAGTTGTGTTGATTTAATTACGCACCTACAGCAAATTACGATATTCATGGTTTGAATGATTTCTCTAAAGCTAATTTGAAATTATTGGAAGGATATGAATTATGGAAAGGCAATGTGGATAAAAGTGTAAAGGTTGATTTCTTTTTACATGTACATCAGTGAATTTTGAACTTCAATTAGTGAAACTAATGCTTGTGACTTATAAGCTTGAAGAAACGATTACCTAAAGAGTCGACCAGCTGGGTTCTGAATCCTAAATGCTTTATATTTTAAAATCAAACTAAAAAAAACCAATGATATCATGGGACAATTATTTAACAATATTACAACTCAACCAAAATAAACAAATGACTTGAAAATGAACTGTAGCGACCCGATCGGTCGTTAATGATCTAGCACGTCATTCAACGGTTTGAGGCCGTGAGCAGCTTCATTTCAGGTATTATGACCCGTGGGCGTGCTCGAAATTGAATTTCAGGAAGTTTAGAGTTGGTTTGGAAAGAAAATTCTCATTACAAAAGCCTTAAGTTGGTGAAATCAACTAAGATTGGAATTTTGAGTAAACGATCTCCGAATCAGGATTTGAAGGTTCCAACAGGTTCGTATGATGATTTCAGATTTGGGTGTGTGTCCGGATCGGGTTTTAGATAATCCAGGAGCGTTCCAGCGTATATTGTGGAAGTTAGCATTTTAGAAGGATTTCATGAAATTGGGTTTGAAGTGCATATCAGTGAGGTTGATGTCCGTTCGGGATTACGAGTCTGGGAATAGCTCCGTATGGTGATTCTGTAGTTGGGAGCGCGATCGAAAGTGAATTCGGATGTCTGGAGGTCATTTGACTAAAGATAGAAATTTGAAGCTTTTTGGGAAATCCGGTCGGAAGTGGAAGTTTTGATATCGAGGTCGGAATGCGATTCCAGAAGTTGGAGCAGGTCCGTAATGTTGAATATGACTTTTCCGCAAAATTTGAAGTAATTCCGAGTTGTATAGGTCTGTTCGGCGCATCGTTATAGAAATCTAGAATTTGAAAGACCTAAGTTATGAATTCAGGGGTTTTGGGATGTGATTTTGAGTTTTAGTGATGTTTTGAGTATTCCATAGGCTCGAGCGAGTGCGTAGTATGGTTTGGGACTTGTTGGTATATTTGGACGGGGGATCGGGTGGGCCCAGGTTCCTCTCGGACATCACACGAGGCCAAAAACCAGCTAAAACAACTGCTGGTGCAGTTGTTGCTGGTGTGACCGCAGGGGCGATTTCCCAGACACAGGTGCGGGACCGCACGCAGGTGCGAAAACCCAGAGGTCCCCCTACCTTCGCAGGTGCAAAATAATTTCCACAGGAGTGGGTCCGCTGGTGCGGAAACCCCTTCGCAAGTGTGATCCCCAACCCCCTCGCCATTTTCTGCAGGTGCGATTCTTTTCTCGCCGGTGCGGGACCGCAAGTGTGGTCCCAGGGTCGCAGGTGCGGAAACCCCTGTAGGCAAGCATATTTAAGTGTTTAAACATAGGTTTTCTTCATTCTTCCTCATCCAAAACTCCATTAGAGAGCCTTCAATCTTGAGCAGCACCCTTCACGACCTATATAGTACTAAGGTGAGTAATTCCTCTCTATTTTCCTAATTTTTATATGGAATTCAACTAGAATTAATTACTAAAACATCAAAAATCAAGGATTTGGATAGTAAAAGTTAGGGGTCTTAAGAATTTGATAAATCACTCAATGATTGCCATGAATTCCAATAAAAGTTACGTAATCTTGATCCTTAGGCTACGAGTGAGCGACCCCTTCAATAATTCTCGATATTCGAGCGTGCGGGCTCGGGGTTGAAATTGGGTAATTTTTCAAGAATGGTGAATTTTGGGTTAATAGGTTAATTCTTCTTCCTTGATCATGAGTTGATGTAATTATAATATATTTGGCTAGTTGCGAGCCGTTGAGGGTAGATTTCGGAGATTCGGGCGCATTCTTGATCCGAGAGGTGGTTTCGTCACGAGGTAAGTCTCCTTTCTAACTTTGTGAGGGGGAATTGTCCCCCTAGGTGAATTAATTCAGTATATGATATTATCTTCGGGGACTACGTAAGCACGAGGTGACGGGAGTCTGCGCGTAGCTACTATTATACCATGTCTGGGTAGCCTAGGACCCATTAGCATGCCACTATGTGCCTTATTTGCACCTTTGTATGTGTTATGAGTTGTAATTACTGTTGAGGTGATATGGAAACGTGAAACATTATGATTTGAATCCCAGTTGGCTATTCGTGGTATTGGCACAGTCCTGTTGAGTTCGCTGTTAAGTTGGTACACATATGTACTTATATATATATATATATGCACTTGTTATCGAGTCAACACACTAGTCGCAGGTATGATGCGCGATCATGGGTCAGCTATCATTATCGAGTCAGGACACGAGTAGCAAGTACGATGCAGGATCGTGGGTTAGCTTATTATATCGAGTCAGCACGCGAGTCGCAGGTATGATTCGCGATCGTGGGTTAGCTTATGACCTCTGTCCCTATGACCACCCTTATGACTCCAGCCGGTAGTCTTGTCCTAGTATGTGTATGATCACATGAGTTCTGAGTCACTTATAACTGGAGTGTCAGGTATTGGTTAAGAGGAGATTTTGGTACTTTGCTGTTCCTTTTTCAGTTATTATCTGGATTTCGTTATTTGCTATGTACTTGTTTCTCACTGTCTCTCATGTCTATTGTATTTCATCATATTCTGTCACATGTTGTATTGTCGGGCCTTAGTAAGAGTTTAATTTTCCCCCTCGTCACTACCTCTATGAGGTTAGGCAAGCGACTTACTGAGTACACGCTGTTTTTGTACTCATGCTCCACTTGCTGTGCATTTTATTGCACAGGTACCTTCATGGCAATGTGGAGGATTCGAAGACTTAGGCGAGCTGTACCATCCGGAGGCGATCCGCAGCTGGCAGAGTCACCTTATACTATATTTATTCATTTTTTAAATTTCCTTGTCCAGCTATATTTCGGACAGGCTTGAAGTGATTATATTACTTCTTAGAAACTGCTCATGTACTTGTGACACCGGGTTCTGGGGATGTGTTGGGTTTGTTTCTTTAATTTGAATTGATGTGCTGTCGTATTTAAGTTTACTAAAATGTATTTATTTTATTATGAAATGCATGAAAAAGTAACAATTTCGAAAATGTTAAAACTGGAAGTTGTTTCAATTAATTAATGGTTTGGCTTGCCTGACCTTGTGTTCGGCGTCATCACGACCTTAGGGATTTTGGGTCGTGACAACATGGTATCAGAGCTCTAGGTTCCCCTAGGTTTCACGAGTCATGAGCAAGTCTAGTAGAGTCTTGCGGATCGGTACAGAGACGTCTGTAGTTATCGTCGAGAGGCTACAGAGCTGTTAGGAGTACTTCCCTTCTTGATTCCTCGTCGTGCGATTTGATTCCCTTAAGGCTTATGCCAATGTTTTTTTTTCTTACTCTATCTTACGTTTCGTGAAGCGCTTGCTATGGATCAGGAGTTTGAGGAATGGGAATGGTGGTACGAATGTTATTCGAGATGCTTCCAGGTATAAATGTTCATGGTTGTTGTTATGGCCCTGTGAAAGGGTAATATGTTGTTTCAACTCAATAGCTGTGTTTCTGGGAGCCTTAAGGCCGTGCTCGGGTGGTGATGATGGTTGCAATTGATTATCACGCGGTGTCGATATGATGATAGAACGTTTGCCCATATGTTGGGGAAGATGAATGGTTTGAAGGGAGGTCTTCTCAGAGTATGATTTCGAGATTTCAGTACTTTTGTTCCGGCAGAGGGAAGGCATTTGGAATATGAATGGCTCGGTTGGGATTAATAAGGTAGTAAGACTAGGTGTTTTTAAGTGAGATGGGATATGCACCTGTGATGTGTAGTCGTCGTTGTTGATCGAATGGAATGTGTTAAGCTTGTCAGTGCTATGGTTTCTTCGAGTGAGTGGGGTCAGAGTATTGAGAGGAAGTATCGAAGAATGCGGTTGGCAAAGAATGATCTTGTTATGAGGCTAGGCGGTGGTTCCATTTCTAGGAGGCCAGGTGTAAGAAGCGGACGTCGAGCAGTCGCAAAGTGAGGAAGCGACAACACAACTTGGAATTTGAAGATATTTGTCGTGCATTAATGGGTTCCCATGAGGAGCGAACGGACTAGTAAGTTGGTAAATGAAGCAGGGCGTAGGATAGGGTATTGAAGTCGCAGAGAGCGTGCATTTCAGCGTTGTTGAGAGGTGTCGGCGGGTGATTTCTACAGGTGGGTTGTGTTTTGGGGATAGGTTAGCAAAGGTGGGGTTGGCAGGTCTCAATGAGGGGTTCTAGTGTCTAGTCGGTAGGAGATAGAATGGTGAATAATGCTAGAGAATTCGAGTAATTAGGGAGTTCTAGCAAGGGAATTTGGAAGAATTGGACGGATTGGTTGATCAATATCGTGTTATCGAAGGAGGAAGGATCTCAACAGGGTCTAGAGTGGTGCAAGGAGTAGCTTCGGGTTAAGTGGGGGAGTCCCACCATCTGCAGTTGGGTTGTAGGATTGTCTTCACATGGGGTTGAGGATTTTCGGCGTGTTTGCGCATTATTTCAGCTAAGGAAAAAGGGATAAAATGGTAATTGTGCATGGCATTTGATGAATATGTGCAAAACTTGGCCCTATCGAATCAGGGTTAGGCTTTGGAAGATTTAGAATTTATGCTTAAGGCATGGGCGAGTTGAAGGATAGTGACTCAGTCACGTGTTTCATCGAAAAGGGTGTTCCTATGCTAGGAGAGCCTTGGGGATTGATTGTATTCGGGGCCATTCAGAGTGGGTAACTCTCAATAGCGGTCCTAGTGGGTTCAAAAGTTAAGAATGTGGCAATTAAGGATTTCAGGTAGCAGTATGATCGAGAATCGAACTTTTGCAGAGTAATCTCTGAGAGGAATGAGGACGGTTTGAATGTTCTATGATATGTTTCAGTATACAAGATGATATTGGAAGAGTGAGAGAAAAAGACTCCGGATTGAAGAAAAGATTATCATAAGGGTATGAGACAAGTTGCGGGATTTGGGCAACATAGTCTCGTGAATCAAGGTCACTCGGGATAAGTGAGGGTTGAGTTTGCTATGGGTTGAAGGAAGTTATTATTATTCCTGAGGCAATTAATGATGGTTAAAAGGAGATAGATTGATTAGCCATGGTTGAGATGGCACATTACTGCAGTGATCGGTTCTTTTGATATGATTTAGTTATGCATGTGGTTAGTGCCGGTGTGTGTGCGGGGCTTGTTGGCCGTCGTAACGGATCTCATGTGGGAGCATTTGAGTGCTACGGCCTGTCAGGTGTAGGCGGACCCCGGAAGGGTTATGGTGGTATAGACTACTACTTAAGAATTTACATGATTGGGTGATAATGGGAATTCACTAGTGTGTTGAGATGGTACTCTTGAATTGAGTCAAGTAGAAAGTTTCTATATGATGAAGATTTCACCCTATTGGTGGTTCGAAAGTTATGATGGAATTCTTGCACTACCTCATGTTGGTATGTTAAGTGCGGGAAGTAGTATGTAACTGGAATCGAGATTTAGGTCTGATGTTTATAAGGATGTCATGAGCTCGCAGGAGCAAGTATAAGTGATTTGAAAGTTCATGGTAAGCCGGTGTTATCTTCAGTGTCGCCCGATATTGATATTCGGTGAAAGAGGCTTTGTACCCTGGTCATGGTTTCTTGATGTGTTTTGCGGCCATAGTGTGGTCGGTGTTATGGATGGGAAGACTTTTTGCCTTGTGTGGAAGGTCGTGGAAGAACGACCTCGAAAAGATTGTATAAAGTGTGACATGTAGTCACTTGATAGATTTCAGATTTGGACTGAGTATGAAGAAGGGCAATATTGCTTAATTGAGAATTTACGCCTGGAGGGTGTTCGGTTCAGTTGATTGTGGATTATGGGGTGCTAGTCCCGGTGATGATGGTTGTTCTCGTGTATTATGAGAAAAGTGGGTTAGCATGGACCCAGGTGAAAGCTATTAGCTTAGCTGGTGCGAGGAAGGTAGCTCGATGTTTGGGGGTGGATTTAAATATGATTATGGGCTCCGTATGAGCCAGACATGTTCCTTTCAGTAGAGCGCTTTTCATGGAGAGGTATTAGAACAGTGCGTGTTGTTCCGTCTTCGTCAAATTTATATGTTATTGTGGTTGTGCCGTACGAGTTATGAAACGGCTTGATAATTTTCTATGTGTTGAGGTCCCGCGTGGTTGGGATGTTATGTGAGCAGTTGAACTCTTGAGATCTAGAGTGTATATATATACTGCACCTCAGTTGTGCTTGAGTTATATAGCCTACGGCTTTATCAGTCTCCCCAGGATGGTATTATGCACTTAGCGTGCTTATGATCGATATTCAGTAAATTGTAATAGTGAGCAAATAAACTCTGTATATATTTCCTTACGTGAGTTTTATGTTATTTGTATCGGGTGGCACGCCGCCACGGTGATGTTATTTGGGATCGGGTGGTACGCCGCCACATGTATGTTGTTTGGATCAGATTGCACGTCGCAACAATGTGATGATGAGTAAGGTTCCTATATTTATTTTCTTATGTTTTAATTCCTACTCTCTGGTAAGAACTCATATTAGTTGCATGAGCTGAGTAGTTCCGTCCTGAGTCGTTTCTTATTATCATGTTCGAGTTATGACCTATTGGGCGATGTGGTATCATGTGAGGCTGTTGGTCATGTTGGGATGGTTTATTGTCTGAGCAGTTCGTACTGGGTGAGACGAGATTATTGTATCAGGGTTCAAGTGCGATGAGAATATGTGAAGTAAACTACAGGATAATCACCATTATTTGGTTTGCAATGAGATGATGATCTAAGTCAAGAGAAAGTATTTCAATGTTTTGGTTAACTCTGCAACTGATTAGGAAATTTCTATACATCTCCTCCATTGTGGTGGTATCGTCAGCATTATAGCAGGATGTATGTATATATCTTACAAAGTGCATTGAGAGCATCAGATTCGTAGAATTTTGGCTATTAAGGTTCAGGAAGCGTCATTGTGGGTAGATGATGGATTATGCGGTGCATGGTACTGATTCAGCAAAAGTATGCAGATGTGTTTTGGTGCCTCGTGTGGTAGTTGATTCAGTGTTCATATGTTAGAACATGCCTGGCAGAGAATTTCCGGTGTTGGAATTAAGTTCGGAACTTGCGGTATGGATAAGGAGGGTATCTTCAGATTTTATCAATCTTATGTGTTCAACTGTGTTGTGGTAGCACGGGAAGGTGCTCGAGATGTTAAACAGTGATTTCAAGAAGCTCTAGAGCAGTTCCTAGCACGTTCGAGGACGAACGTCGGTTTAAGGTGGGGAGAATGTAACGACCCGACCGGTCATTTCGTGATCTAGCGCATCGTTCAGCGGTTTGAGGCTGTGAGCAGCTTCGTTTCAGTTATTATGACCCGTGGGCGTGGTCGGAATTGAATTTCATGAAGTTTAGAGTTGGTTTGGAAAGAAAATTCTCATTACAGAAGCCTTGAGTTGGTGAAATCAAGTAATATTAGAATTTTGAGTAAACGATCTCCGAATCAGGATTTGAAGGTTCCAACAGGTTCGTATGATGATTTCGGATTTGGGTGTGTGTCTGGATCGTGTTTTGGATAACCCGGGAGTGTTCCAGCGTATATTGTGGAAGTTAGCATTTTAGAAGGATTTCATGAAATTGGGCTTGAAGTGCATATCAGAAGGTTGATGTCCGTTTGGAATTCCGAGTCTGGGAATAGATCCGTATGGTGATTCTGGAGTTGGGAGCGCGATCGGAAGTGAATTCGGATGTCCGGAGGTCATTTTGAAGTCATTTGGCTAAAGATAGAAATTTGAAGGTTTTTGGGAAATCCGGCCGGAAGTGGAAGTTTTGATATCAAGGTCGGAATGCGATTCCGGAAGTTGGAGCAGGTCCGTAATGTTGAATATGACTTGTCCGCAAAATTTGAAGTCATTCCGAGTTGTATAGGTCGGTTCGGCGCATCGTTATAGAAATCTAGAATTTGAAAGTCCTAAGTTATGAGTTCAGGGGTTTTGGGATGTGATTTTGAGTTTTAGGGATGTTTTGAGTACTCCGTAGGCTCGAGCGAGTTCGTATTATGGTTTGGGACTTGTTGGTATGTTTGGACGAGGGCTCATGTGGGCCCAGGTGCCTCCCGTACATTACACGAGGCCAAAAACCAGCTAAAACAACTGCTGATGCAACTGTTGCTGGTGTGACCGCAGTTGCGGTTGCCCAGCCGCAGGTGCGGGACCGCTCCAGCGGTCCTAGCCTCGCAGGTGCGAAAACCCAGGGGTCCCCCTACCTTCGCAGGTGCAGAACAATTTCTGCAGGAACGGGTCCGCTGGTGTGGAAACCCCTCCGCCGGTGCGATCCCCAGCCCCCTCGCCATTTTCCGCAAGTGCGATTCTTTTCTCGCCGGTGCGGGACCGCAGGTGCGGTCCCTGGGTCGCAGGTGCAGAAAACCCTGTAGGCAGGCATATTTAAGTGTTTAAACACGGGTTTTCTTCATTCTTCCTCATCCAAAACTCCATTAGAGAGCCTTCAAGCTTGAGCAGCACCCTCTACGACCTATATAGTACTAAGGTGAGTAATTCCTCTCTATTTTCCTAATTTTTACATGGAATTCAACTAGAATTAATTACTAAAACATCAAAAATCAAGGATTTGGATAGTAAAAATTAGGGTTCTTAAGAATTGGATAAATCACTCAATGATTGCCATGAATTCCAATAACAGTTATGTAATCTTGATCCTTAGGCTACGAATGAGCGACCCCTTCAATAATTCTTGATATTTGAGCGTGCGGGCTCGGGGTTGAAATTGGGTACTTCTTCAAGAATGGTGAATTTTGGGTTAATAGGTTAATTCTTCTTCCTTGATCATGAGTTAATGTAATTATACTATATTTGGCTAGTTGCGAGCCGTTGAGGGTAGATTTCGGAGATTCGGGCGCATCCTTGATCCGAGAGGTGGTTTCTTCACGAGGTAAGTCTCCTTTCTAACTTTGTGAGGGGGAATCGTCCCCCTAGATGAATTAATTCAGTATATGATATTATCTTCGAGGGCTACGTACACACGAGGTGATGGGAGTCCGTGTGTAGCTACTATTATGCCATGTCCGGGTAGCCTAGGACCCATTAGCATGCCACTATGTGCCTTATTTGCACCTTTGTATGTGTTATGAGTTGTAATTACTGTTGAGGTGATTTGGAAACGTGAAACATTATGATTTGAATCCCAGTTGGCTATCTGTGGTATTGACACAGTCCTGTTGAGTTCATTGTTGAGTTGGTACCCATATGTACTTATATATATATATATATATATATATATATATATATATATATATGCACTTGTTATCGAGTCAGCACACGAGTCGCAGGTATGATACTCGGCCGTGGGTCAGCTTATTATTATCGAGTCAGCACACGAGTCGCAGGTATGATACGCGATCATGAGTCAGCTTATCATTATCGAGTCAGCACACGAGTCGCAGGTACGATGCGCGATCGTGGGTTAGCTTATTATATCGAGTCAGCACACGAGTCGCAGGTATGATTCGCGATCGTGGGTTAGCTTATGATCTCTGTCCCTATGACCACCCTTATGACTCCGGCCGATAGTCTTGTCATGGAATGTGTATGATCCCTTGAGTTCTGAGTCACTTATAACTGGAGTGTCAGGTATTGGTTAAGAAGAGATTTTGGTACTTTGTTGTTCCTTTTTCAGTTATTATCTGGATTTTGTTATTTGCTATGTACTTGTTGCTCACTGTCTTTCATGTCTATTTTATTTCATCATATTCTGTCACATGTTGTATTGTCGGACCTTAGTAAGAGTCTAATTTTCCCCTCGTCACTACCTCTCTGAGTTTAGGCGAGCGACTTACTGAGTACACGTTGTTTTTGTACTCATGCTGCACTTGTTGTGCATTTTATTGCACAGGTACCTTCATGGCAATGTGGAGGATTCGGAGACTTAGGCGAGCTGCACCATCCGGAGGCAATCCGTGGCTGGCAGAGTCACCTTACACTGTATTTATTCATTTTTTTAAATTTCCTTGTCCAGTTATATTTCGGACAGACTTGAAGTGATTATATAACTTCTTAGAAACTGCTCATGTACTTGTGACGCCCGGTTCTAGGGATGTATTGTGGTTTGTTTCTTCAAATTGAATTGATGTGCTGTCGTATTTAAGTTTACTAAAATGTATTTATTTGATTATGAAATGCATGAAAAGGTAGCGATTTTAAAAATGTTAAAACTAGAAGTTGTTTCAATTAATTAATGGTTTGGCTTGCCTGACCTTGTGTCCGGCACCATCACGGCCTTAGAGATTTTGGGCCGTGACATGAACTAACGCCAGTTCATCATTCGTGATGTGCATGAATAATCAACCAAACAATTACACTGCCAATTACGCAGTACACCTTCTTATGCTTGAAATTACAAAATCCATGTTCCATTGACACATACAACTTCAATTAATTTCTACTAGAATTCCAATCCTAACGTACTACCTACTAGTTATACAAGAATTCATTTAGATCCTCAAATACAAATCAGACCATAACTAGCCATCAGAAGTCTATCGAACATTCATCTAGAGAAAACAAGTAATAAGAAAACAACCACCGTGACATTTGAATCACTTAGCATGGGTCAATGTTCTTCAATTTACAATTGTGACCAACTGGTGGTCACAATTGCCAAATGATCAGTCCCCTGCAATGACTAAACCTCACAATACCACACAAGCACACTTCTAATCTGATCAGCGGATAAGCATGACTCAACTAGATAACTATACGAAATAACTTTGGACAAGAAATTCATGAGTAAAGACTTAACATCATGAATCAAAGTGGAAATGCAGAATATGATGGGTTCACAAAATACAACACGATCAATCGTTCAGTAAGAGAAAAGAAAGTTACATGGAGCACTGAAACCTACCTAACAAACAAAGGTGAAATATAGATATGCATACAATTCATCAAATGGCGAATTAATAAAGAGAAAAACATACATTTCATAGCAATAGACATGATTCTAAATGAGAAGGAAGTTCCAATTTTCAGAAAGAAGAAAAATTAAAATGTGAAATCTGTTTCCCAATTAGTCTCAAAATGAAAGAAAAAAAATCTAAATTTCAGAGGTTTCTTAGTGTAAAATCCGTGTATCAAAATCCGTGAAGGGAGTCCTTTTTTATAGGGAAAAAAAAAATCAGCTTCCTTCACATGTGCTCTCCCTAAAATTAAGGAGAAATGTCATCTTTTCTAACTAATTCTACAATTGTCTTTTTCTTATCCAATTTCAGCATCTTTTTTTAACTGAAAATTGAACAGCTGTCCATTTTCTAGAATTCTTCTTGGGTCTTGGCCAAATGCCATGGAAAAATGTGCCAAGACCGGCCCAAATCTAAATTCATAGAAGAAGCCCAAAATAGAAAATCAGAAAAACAAACAAAGCTATATTCTGAATTCTAATTATAATCAAGAATTCTACTAAATGCTTAACCTTTAATTAATCTAAATCAGTTTATTAATTAAAGAAATTGAGCATGCAATTAATAGTGAAATTTATGTCAATCAACTAAAACGAAACGAAAGGGAGAAAGAAAAAAACAAGGCAAGAACAAATGAGGAAAAAAGGCTACTAAATCAAACTTCTAAAGAAATGAATGAATGAAAACGAACCGACGAACAACGGAAGTGATGAACTCTGGCCGCCAACGATGAATAAACCGGACTTAGGTAATTTTGAAATGGGTCGAAGCTAACCTAAAACGATTTCTCTCATCAAGAGCACTCTATTCATGTGAGCCTCGAACCAAAACGAAAAAAGATACCAAAGTAATTTGAGACTGGTCGGTCTAGGGTTTTTCTGGAATTTTGTATCTAAAATTGAATGAATTGGGTGGGGTTTCTGGTGAAATTAATCGTATATTAGTGATTAGGGGGGTGTGGGGAGTGTAGGGTGAAAATTTGGAGATGATTGGAGGTGGGCCGCCGCCGCACGACGATTTCCAGCGGCGGATGGCGGATGGCGGATGGCGGTAGGGTATGAGAGAGAGAGGAGAAGAGAGGGTGTCACGACCCAAATTTCCCCTCCGTTGGGTATCGTGATGGCACCCAGTCTTAAGGACTAGGTAAGCCTAACATTCATGGAATAGCAACAATAATAAATAAAATCTAATATTTTATGAAAAAGGATTCTTTATACAAGAGCACATTCCCAAAACCCGGTAGTACAAGTCATAAGCTCTAAAGAGTTTACTACAACTTCTAAATACAATTGTTTGGAAGTAAGTGAAAACAATGTAAATACAGAATAGGAAGGTGACTCCGAAGCCTGCGAACGCGACGACATGTTTACCTTGAGTGTCTTCAGCAAGAATCCGCACACCTACTAACGATCAATACCTGGATATGCACAAAATGTGCAGAAGTGTAGAATGAGCACACCACAGCGGTGCCCAGTAAGTATCAAGACTAACCTTAGTGAAATAGTGACGAGGACTAGTCAGGACACTCACTGGTCTAATAAATTAACAGGCATAAATATAAGAATGACATGGCATGACATCTACCTAATGACTACAAAATATAGTTAATAACCTAACAACTACGATACAGAAGGAAATACAACAGTTAACGATGGAACATCATAATAATACACAGAAGGATGGACGGGAGCACGACCCAAGTCTGGAATTCACAACAGAATAAGAGCAAGTAGTAACTCAGCGCTGCATTAGTCTCCACATCAGTCTTTAGCCACAAATCCCATTAAAATGGTCAAAATCTTCGAGTGTAAACTTTCACCCGCAAGTTTTTATATTGAAAGCTTTAAGGTAATATCCTTTTTAAGGGAAATTCTTTTGAAATATAATTTTCCCAAGAGATGTCTCTCAAACATAGTTTTCTTCAAGATAAAAGCTTTTCAAATATACATTTCCAAAGAAATGACCTTCAAACATAGTTTTTCTTCAACATAAACATTTTTCAAATATACCTTTCCAAAAGAATGTCCTTCAACATAGTTCTCTTCGATATAAGCATTTTTCACTTTTCCCAAGGAATGTCCTTCAAACATAGTTTATTCAAGATAAATGTTTTTCGAATAATCTTTCCAAATAATTGTCTTTCAAACATAATTCCCTTGATAAAATCTATCGGGATCCCGCCCTGTAATTCCGAATTTATCACACAATACAAATGATCTCCCGGAATACGTCCGTAGTCCCAAAACAATATGCAGTGATGGGGGATCTCCCGGAATACGTCCGTAGTCCCAAAGTAAATATGAAGTACATGGGGGATCTCCCAGAATACGTCCGTAGTCCCAAATTTAAATATGCAATACAAGGGGATCTCCCGAAATACGTCCGTAGTCCCAAAGTAAATATGCAGTACAGGGGGGATCTCCCAGAATACGTCCATAGTCCTCAATTTAAATATGCAGTGCAACAAACAAAGAAAACAATTATATCACGACAGTAAACTCGTACATCACCACATCAAATACAAAGCAACCATGACAATGACACAAGCTACGACTAATAAATCAATACAAGAACTTCAATTCACAAAGAAACATCAGAACATCGTTCACAAGGAATAATCACAGTAAAGAATACTAAATGTAAAGAGAACAACTTGATCAGGGAAAAACAAGACAAAGCAACAAATCCACAAAACTCAAGTCAAAAATAAGAAGCCAACACAAATCAAATAATTCCAAGTAAGGACAAGTCGACTAAGATATAAGTTATCTAAACCCCTTCGAGGTTGAGCAATTATGAGAGATATTCGACAATTCAATTAATTATAGGCAGTTTATGAAAATATAGCATGACGGTAAAAAGGTAAAACCTTTGGTCAAGTCAAAACAAGGTCAAGTAGGCGATAAGGGTAAATCCTAAAGCAATTATCTCTAATCAAAGCATGTAGAGGTGAAACTAGCAAATAAGAACTCAAACGTATCAAGAGAAACTTCATACGAGGTGAATATAAGGACCTAAGAACCCTAAAAGGTCAACATTCTACAAATAAGTCCGAGCACACACTCGTCACCTTACGTACACGGAGTACAATCAACATAGAAGACTCAAATCCTAAGGGGGTAATTCCCCCCCCCCCCACAAGGTTAGACAAGATACTTACCTCAAAGACGGCAACCCGGTACTCTAAAATGGACTCCTAGGCGAAAAGGCCTATGGACGGCTCAAACAACTAGAACAACTTCAAAACACACATAAAACTTATAAGGAACTATCCCGGATAATAAAGCCTCAATCTTTTACAAATTCTAAAAATCGGTCCCAAAAGTCGACCCCCGGGCCCGCACCTCGGAACCCGACAAAGTTTCAAAAAATCCGAATACCCATTCCAATATGAGTTCAACCATACAAAAATGACCAAATCCCGATACCATCCGTCCCTCAAATCATGAAATTTTGTTTTGAAAATTTTCTTCAATAACCAACNAAAATCCCCAAAAATCTCTCCCAAATCCGAAGTCCAAATCTCAAAATGTGAAGAAAATGGCTAATCCTCGTTTATAAGAATCTGCCCAGGACATCCGCACCTGTGGCCACTTAGCCGCATCTGTGCAATTGCAGGTGCGCGAGTCCAACCGCACCTGCGCTCCTTCTCGCTCCTGCGCCCAAGAAATCGCTTCCGAGTGAACCGCACGTGCGCTCCAATATACCACACATGCGAAGGCTGCCCAGTCCCCTTCCTCTCGTGCCTGCGGCCGCTTTTCGCACCTGCGGCTGCTTTTCGCACCTGCGGCCGCTTTTCGCACCTGCGGTTCCCTATCCGCAGGTGCGACCACACCAGAACAGTAGCACCAGCTGTATTTTCAAACTTCAAACTTCTCGTTAACCATCCGAAATCATCTCGAGCCCCTCGGGACCTCAATAAATTACACCAATAAGTCACATACCAAAACACGAACTTAGTTGAACCTTTGGAACGCCTAAAACAACATCAAAACACCGAATCAACCTTAGATTCAAGCCTAAGAATTTCTAAACTTCTAAAATTCGCTAACGATGCCGAAACCAATAAAACCACGGCCGAATTACCTGAAACACACACATCAAAAATGACACTACGAGCCTATTTCAACTTCCGAAATTCCATTCCGAACCCCTTAACTAATTTTCCACTGCCGACCGAAAATCGCCAATTTATCGAATTTCGCCAATTCAAGCCTAATTCTACCACGAACCTCCGAATTCGAATTCGGACGCGCACCTAAGTCCAAAATCAGCACACGGAGATGTTGGAATCATCCATAACTCATTCCGGAGCCGTTCACACAAAATTCAAATTCCGACAAAATTCTCACTGCTTAAGCTTCCAAAACTATAATCTTTCTTCCAATTCAACTTCGAATCATCCGGTAATCGAATCCAACCATGCACGCAGGTCGATATACACAATGTGAAGTTGTTCAAGACCTTATGCCACCGAACGAAGCTTAAATTCTCAAAATGACCGGTCGGGTCGTTACATTCTCCCCTTCTTAAAACAAACGTTCGTCCTCGAACGTGCCATGATTCACCTCGAACTCATCCAATCACTGAATGCACACTTCCAACACACACCCGCGGGCGATCCCACCTCAACCCGATCCACATAATATTGACGACACCATAACAACTGCAATTTAGCCTTCGTACCAACACCAATAAGCCTGATACCCCAATTTCTCACCTTCTCTTCACTTCCAAAAAGGCGCGATTCTAAATCCACATCCGGTATCAGCCTTAAGCAGCTGCATCAACTCATGCCTACGCCCACAAGGTACGACCACACAACATAACACACCACATATATGCCCTTAATAACACTCATGATCACAATAGCTGCCCGAAATCAACTCAACACCGACAATTAACATCATATTCGATAGAACTCTATTCCAAACCTCCATCACACTGATAATAATGCAAGAAACACGAATACCTCATAACTTTGTCACCCGAATCACAAACCCACAACTAACACCACCGGGCACACACCCGCAAGATAAAACTCAAGGAGCACAAAACGAAAATGACTGAATATGAAAAGAGGAACACATAAGGAAACTATCAAACAAGCCCGACAGACACAACTCTCTATCAATGCTAACCTACAAAACAATATAGCAAGGAAAGAATTAAAGCACATGAACAAATCACAAGGATCCCATCCTAGTATAACTTCTATCATAGTACACAGCCCGGTTCAAACACTTCAAATCACATGAAATCACGAGGGTTTCACCCTCAACTCTAAATCACAAATAGGATATATATCCCACCAACTGGAATTTTTCACTAGATCACTTCCTTTAACAAAATTACAACACGTGCTGGCTCCCACACCGGTGGAGCATAGGAATCACAACTCGTAACCACTATACTCAGGAATCACATCAAGCCTACCGTACTGGACAACATGAATTTAATACTAGTCTCATATCTCTCAATAATGAATAGAAACAAACGATAGACACGGGCTACCATTCACAGAATCTCCCAACAAGAGCAAACACGAAGATAGAGTGAAAAACATGAAACTCACTCATGAATAAAGCGACAAATAAGGGAACTCGTCCCAACCAGAAGAGCTATAATAAAACACAAATGGTGCCTCTTTGTAACAAATCAAAACATACATGTACGATAACATCTGGAACAATGTCCTCTAGCCTACTATACGAAACACACATCAATGGGCTGGGCCTCCCCCTCTTGGGCGCCCTCTACTCACTTGAATGCCCTGCTGTAACACATCTGCCCGGATCCTGGGACAATCTCTCACCCTGTGACTGGTATTTCCACACTCAAAACAACCTCTCTGCTGGCGTGGCTGTGGAAACTGTGCGATACAAGTACCTTGAGATCCACGAGTACCTGAAACCCCATGCGAAGCCGGTAATGCAAACTAAACTGGATGACCCACAAAACCTCGACCGTGTCGCACCCTGCCTCCAAAATAAGGACCTACAGGACTCTCCAGTCTACGAGGCCTCCTCGTCTCCCTGGACTCTCTCTCCTGATCTCGTCTGTCCTCTCGCTCCCGATCCCACATGCTCTCTAACCGGCGAGCGATCCCTACCACCTTCTGAGACGAAACATATGACTCCAACTCTCGAGCCATGCTGAAATAAATATCACGCCGGAGACCTTCAATGAGTGTACAAACTCACCCTCTAACTGTAGAGACTACGGCAGGTGCATGCCTGGCAAAATCACTGAATCTGATGGAATACTCTAATATTGACATAGTGCCCGGGCGCAACTTCTCAAACTCTGCGCACCATGTATCCCGAAGGGACTGAGGTACAAACTTTCTCAAGAAAATCTCTGAAAAATAACCCGATGTAAGTGAAGCTTACTCGGCCGGGCTACACAACTCATATGCCCGCCACTACTGATAAGCCGCTCCCTGAAGCTGGAACGTAGTAAAAGCAACCCCACTCGCCTCAACAATATCCAAAGTGCGGAGGATTCTATGGCACTCCTCCAGAAAACCATGTGCACTCTCTGAAGCCAAACCGCTGAATGTAGGAGGCTTATATCTCTTGAACCTTGCAAATCTAAGGTGCTCT
The DNA here is from genome assembly GCA_005239505.1 of Nicotiana paniculata. Lineage (NCBI taxonomy): Eukaryota > Viridiplantae > Streptophyta > Magnoliopsida > Solanales > Solanaceae > Nicotiana > Nicotiana paniculata. Next base: position 24,178 of record ML344156.1, on the reverse strand, counting down.
CCTTCAGATGCTGCTGCTCTGACCATGAGCTGAACTGGAACAACAAGCTGTGTCACTATGACACCTGGACCCTGACCAACGTGAACTTGCTGCTCTAGAGTGTGGACGCTGGGAGTCTGGGCTCCTCCCCTGGTCGGTGAAGTAACTGGTGCAACCTGAAATAACCCCGCCTGAGCCAATGTACCAAACATGCTCAGGAACTATGCTAAAGTCTCCTGAAGTCTGGGGGTAACAACAGGAACCTCCGGTGCCTGCCCCCAACTGGAACTGCTGGTGGCTCCTCAACGGCTACTCTGGTAGGTGGCCTAACTGCGGTACATGCTCTTCGTCGACCTCGGCCGCTGCCCCTAGAGACATCTGTCTCAGGGGTAACATCATCAAAAACCGCAGCTCGTGTCCTCACCATCTGTGAGAGAATAGAATGATAAATTTCAAACTTCAAGGTCAATGAACTTGTACGATAGGAATGAAAGAAATGGATTTGTCGTAATAGTTCGGTAGCCTCTCGAAGATAAGTATAGACGTCTCCGTACCGATCCGCAAGACTCTACTAAACTCGCTTATGACTCGTAGCACCAATGAACCTAGAGCTCTGATACTAACTTTCCACGATCCAAATTTCCCCTTCGTCGGGTATCGTGATGGCACCTAGTCTTAAGGACTAGGTAAGCCTAACATTCATGGAATAGCAACAATAATAAATAAAATCTAATATTTTATGAATAAGGGTTCTTTATACAAGACCATATTCCAAAAACCCGGTAGTACAGGTCATAAGCTCTAAAGAGTTTACTACAACTTCTAAATACAACTGCTTAGAAGTAAGTGAAAACAATGTAAATACAGAATAGGAAGGTGACTCCGAAGCCTGCGAATGCGACGACAGGTTTACCTTGAGTCTCCTCAGAAAGAATCCGCACAGCTACTAACGATCAATACCTGGATCTGCACAAAATGTGCAGAAGTGTAGAATGAGCACACCACAGCGGTGCCAGTAAGTATCAAGACTAACCTCAGTGAAGTAGTGATGAGGACTAGTAAGGACACCCACCGGTCTAATAAATTAACAGGCATAAATATAATAATGACAGGGCATGACATCTACCTAATGACTACACAATATAGTTAACAACCTAACAACTACGATACAGAAGGAAATATAACAGTTAATGACGGAACATCATAATAATACATAGAAGGATAGGCGGGAGCACGACCCTAGTCCGGAATTCACAAAACAATAAGAGCAAGTAGTAACTCAGCACTGCATTAGTCTCCACATCAGGCTTTAGCCACAAATCTCATTAAAATGGTCAAAATCTTCGAGTGTACTTTCACCCACAAGTTTTTATATTGAAAGCTTTAAGGTAAATATCGTTTTAAGGGAAATTCTCTTGAAATATAATTTTCCCAATAAATGTCTCTCAGACATAGTTTTCTTCAAAATAAAAGCTTTTCAAATATACTTTTCCAAAGAAACGACATTCAAACATAATTTTTCTTCAACATAAACATTTTTCAAAAACTTTTCCAAATGAATGTCCGCCAACATAGTTCTCTTCAATATAAGCATTTTTCAAATATTCTTTTCAAAAGAATGTCCTTCAAACATAATTTTATTCAAGATAAATGTTTTTCGAATATACTTTCCAAATAATTGTCTTTCAAACATAATTCCCTTGATAAAATCTACTGGGATCCCGTCCCATAATTCCGAATTTATCACACAACACAGAGGATCTCTCGGAATACGTCCGTAGTTCCAAAATAATTTGCAGTGCTAGGGGATCTCCCGGAATACATCCGTAGTCCCAAAGTAAATATGCAGTACATGGGGGATCTCCTAGAATACGTCCGAAGTCCCCAATTTAAATATGCTGTACAGGGGGATCTCCCAGAATACGTCCGTAATCCCAAAGTAAATATGCAGTATTTGGGGGATCTCCCAGAATATGTCTGTAGTCCCCAACTTAAATATGCAGTGCAACAAACAAAGACAACAACTATAGCACGACAGTAAACTCGTACATCACCACATTAAATACAAAGCAACCATGACAATGACACAAGGTACGGAGAAAAATGAGTTCAACCATACAAAAATGACCAAATTCCGATACCATCCGTCCCTCAAATCATGAAATTTCGTTTTGAAAATTTTCTTCAATAACCAACATTTTCCCTAACTAAAAACACAATTTGAAGATGATAAAACAAGGACTAATTCATGGAATATATTTAATTCTAAGTGAGGAACACTTACCCATTCGATTAGCTTGAAAATCCCCAAAAATCTCTCCCAAATCCGAAGTCCAAATCTCAAAATGTGAAGAAAATGGCTAATCCTCGTTTATAAGAATCTGCCCAGGACATCCGCACCTGTGGCCACTTAGCCGCATCTGTGCAACTGCAGGTGCGCGAGTCCAACCGCACCTGCGCTCCTTCTCGCTCCTGCGCCCAAGAAATCGCTTCTGAGTGAACCGCACGTGCGCTCCAATATACCACACCTGCGAAGGCTGCCCAGTCCCCTTCCTCTCGCGCCTGCGGCCGCTTTTCGCACCTGCGGCCGCTTTTCGCACCTGCGGCTGCTTTACGCACCTGCAGCCGCTTTTCGCACCTGCGGTTCCCTATCCGCAGGTGCGACCACACTAGAACAGTAGCACCAACTGTATTTTCAAACTTCAAACTTCTCGTTAACTATCCGAAATCATGTCAAGCCCCTCGGGACCTCAATAAACTACACCAATAAGTCACATACCAAAACACGAACTTAGTTGAACCTTCGGAACGCCTAAAACAACATCAAAACAACGAATCAACCTTAGATTCAAGCCTAAGAATTTCTAAACTTCCAAAATTCGCTAACGATGCCGAAACCAATCAAACCACGGCCGAATTACCTGAAACACACACATCAAAAATGACACTACGAGCCTATTTCAACTTCCGAAATTCCATTCCGAACACCTTAACTAATTTTCCACTGCCGACCGAAAATCGCCAATTTATCCAATTTCGCCAATTCAAGCCTAATTCTACCACGGACCTCCGAATTCGAATTCGGACGTGCACCTAAGTCCAAAATCAGCACACGGAGATGTTGGAATCATCCATAACTCATTCCGGAGCTGTTCACACAAAATTCAAATTCCAGCCAAATTCTCACTGCTTAAGCTTCCAAAACTATAATCTTTCTTCCAATTCAATTCTGAATCATCCGGTAATGGATTCCAACCATGCACGCAGGTCGATATACAAAATGTGAAGTTGTTCAAGACCTTATTCCACCGAACGGAGCTTAAATTCTCAAAATCACCGGTCGGGTCGTTACATTCTCCCCTTCTTGAAACAAACGTTCGTCCTCGAACGTGCCATGATTCACCTCGAACTCATCCAATCACTGAATGCACACTTCCAACACACACCCGCGGGCGATCCCACCTCAACCCAATCCATATAATATTGACGACACCACTGCAATTTAGCCTTCGTACCAACACCAATAAGCCTGATACCCCAATTTCTCACCTTCTCTTCACTTCCAAAAAGGCGCGATTCTAAATCCACATCCTGTATCAGCCTTAAGCAGCTGCATCAACTCATGCCTACGCCCACAAGGTACGACCACAAAACATAACACACCACATATATGCCCTTAATAACACTCATGATCACAATAGCTGCCCGAAATCAACTCAACACCGGCAATTAGCATCATATTTGATAGAACTCTATTCCAAACCTCCATCACACTGATAATAATGCAAGAAACACGAATACCTCATAACTTTGTCACCCGAATCACAAACCCACAACTAACACCACCGGGCACACACCCGCAAGATAAAACTCAAGGAGCACAAAACGAAAATGACTGAATATGAAAAGAGGAACACATAAGGAAACTATCAAACAAGCCCGACAGACACAACTCTCTATCAATGCTAACCTACAAAACAATATAGCAAGGAAAGAATTAAAGCTCATGAACAAATCACAAGGATCCCATCCTAGTATAACTTCTATCATAGTACACAGCCCTGTTCAAACACTTCAAATCACATGAAATCACGAGGGTTTCACCCTCAACTCTAAATCACAAATAGGATATATATCCCACCAACTGGAACTTTTCACTAGATCACTTCCTTTAACAAAATTACAACACGTGCGGGCTCCCACACCGGTGGAGCATAAGAATCACAACTCGTAACCACTATACTCAGGAATAACATCGAGCCTACCGTACTGGACAACATGAATTTAATACTAGTCTCATATCTCTCAATAATGAATAGAAACAAACGATAGACACAGGCTACCATTCACAGAATCTCCCAACAAGAGCAAACACGAAGATAGAGTGCAAAGCATGAAACTCACTCATGAATAAAGCGACAAATAAGGGAACTCGTCCCAACCAGCAGAGCTATAATAAAACACAAATGGTGCCTCTCTGTAACAAATCAAAACATACATGTACGATAACATCTGGCACAATGTGCTCTAGCCTACTATACGAAACACACATCAATGGGCTGGGCCTCCCCCTCTTGGGCGCCCTCTACTCACTTGAATGCCCTGCTGTAACACATCTGCCCGGATCCTGGGACAATCTCTCACCCTGTGACTGGTATCCCCACACTCAAAACAACCTCTCTACTGGCGTGGCTGTGGAAACTGTACGATACAAGTACCTTGAGACCCACGAGTACCTGAAACCCCATGCGAAGCCGGTAATGCAAACTAAACTGGATGACCCACAAAACCTCTACCGTGTCGCACCCTGCCTCCAAAATAAGGACCTACAGGACTCTCCGGTCTACGAGGCCTCCTCGTCTCCCTGGACTCTCTCTCCTGATCTCGTCTGTCCTCTCACTCCCGATCCCACATGCCCTCTAACCGGCGAGCGATCCCTACCACCTTCTGAGACGAAACATATGACTCCAACTCTCGAGCCATGCTGAAATTAATATCACACCGGAGACCTTCAATGAGTGTACAAACTCTCCCTCTAACTGTAGAGACTACGGCAGGTGCATGCCTGGCCAAATCACTGAATCTGATGGAATACTCTAATATTGACATAGTGCCCGGGCGCAACTGCTCAAACTCTGCGCACCATGTATCCTGAAGGGACTGAGGTACAAACTTTCTCAAGAAAATATCTGAAAACTGACCCGATGTAAGTGAAGCTGACTCGGCCGGGCTACACAACTCATATGCCCGCCACTACCGATAAGCCGTTCCCTAAAGCTAGAACGTAGTAAAAGCAACCCCACTCGCCTCAACAATATCCAAAGTGCGGAGGATTCTATGGCACTCTTCCAGAAAACCATGTGCACTCTCTGAAGCCAAACCGCTGAATGTAGGAGGCTTATATCTCTTGAACCTTGCAAATCTAAGCTGCTCTCCTTCAGATGCTGCTGCTCTGACCATGAGCTGAACTGGAACCACAAGCTGTGTCACTATGACACCTGGACCCTGACCAACGTGAACTTGCTGCTCTAGAGTGTGGACATTGGGAGTCTGGGCTCCTCCCTTGGTCGGTGAAGTAACTGGTGCAACCTGAAATAACCCCGCCTGAGACAATGTACCAAACATGCTCAGGAACTATGCTAAAGTCTCCTGAAGTCCGGGGGTAACAACAGGAACCTCCGGTGCCTGCCCCCAACTGGAACTGCTGGTGGATCCTCAACGGCTGCTCTGGTAGGTGGCCTAACTGCGGCACATGCTCTTCGTCGACCTCGGCCGCTGCCTCTAGCGACATCTGTCTCGGGGGTAACATCATCAAAAACCGCGGCTTGTGTCCTCACCATCTGTGAGAGAATAGAATGATAAATATCAAACTTCAAGGTCAATGAACTTGTACGATAGGAATGAAAGAAATGGAATTGTCCTAATAGTTCGGTAGCCTCTCGAAGATAAGTACAGACGTCTCCGTACCGATCCGCAAGACTCTACTAAACTCGCTTATGACTTGTAGCACCAATGAACCTAGAGCTCTGATACTAACTTGTCACGATCCAAATTTCCCCTTCGTCGGGTATCGTGATGGCATCTAGTCTTAAGGACTAGGTAAGCCTAACATTCATGGAATAGCAACAATAATAAATAAAATCTAATATTTTATGAATAAGGGTTCTTTATACAAGACCATATTCCAAAAACCCGGTAGTACAGGTCATAAGCTCTAAAGAGTTTACTACAACTTCTAAATACAACTGCTTAGAAGTAAGTGAAAACAATGTAAATACAGAATAGGAAGGTGACTCCGAAGCCTGCGAATGCGACGACAGGTTTACCTTGAGTCTCCTCAGCAAGAATCCGCACAGCTACTAACGATCAATACCTGGATCTGCACAAAATGTGCAGAAGTGTAGAATGAGCACACCACAGCGGTGCCAGTAAGTATCAAGACTAACCTCAGTGAAGTAGTGACGAGGACTAGTAAGGACACCCACCAGTCTAATAAATTAACAGGCATAAATATAATAATGACACGGCATGACATCTACCTAATGAATACACAATATAGTTAACAACCTAACAACTACGATACGGAAGGAAATATAACAGTTAATGACGGAACATCATAATAATACATAGAAGGATAGGCGGGAGCACGACCCAAGTTCAGAATTCACAAAACAATAAGAGCAAGTAGTAACTCAGCACTGCATTAGTCTCCACATCAGGCTTTAGCCACAAATCCCATTAAAATGGTCAAAATCTTCGAGTGTACTTTCACCCGCAAGTTTTATATTGAAAGCTTTAAGGTAATATCCTTTTTAAGGGAAATTCTCTTGAAATATAATTTTCCCAAGAAATGTCTCTCAGACATAGTTTTCTTCAAAATAAAAGCTTTTCAAATATACTTTTCCAAAGAAACGACATTCAAACATAATTTTTCTTCAACATAAACATTTTTCAAAAACTTTTCCAAATGAATGTCCGCCAACATAGTTCTCTTCAATATAAGCATTTTTCAAATATTCTTTTCAAAAGAATGTCCTTCAAACATAATTTTATTCAAGATAAATGTTTTTCGAATATACTTTCCAAATAATTGTCTTTCAAACATAATTCCCTTGATAAAATCTACTGGGATCCCGTCCCATAATTCCAAATTTATCACACAATACAGAGGATCTCCCGGAATACGTCCGTAGTCCCAAAATAATTTGCAGTGCTAGGGGATCTCCCGGAATACATCCGTAGTCCCAAAGTAAATATGCAGTACATGGGGGATCTCCTAGAATACGTCCGAAGTCCCCAATTTAAATATGCTGTACAGGGGGATCTCCCAGAATACGTCTGTAGTCCCCAACTTAAATATGCAGTGCAACAAACAAAGACAACAACTATAGCACGATAGTAAACTCGTACATCACCACATTAAATACAAAGCAACCATGACAATGACACATGGTACGGAGAATAAATCAATACAAGAACTTCAATTCACAAAGAAACAGTAGAACATCGTTCACAAGGAATAATCACAGTAAAGAATACTAAATGTAAAGAGAACAACTTGACCAGGGAAAAACAAGACAAAGCAACAAATCCACAAAACTCAAGTAAAAAATAAGAAGCCAACACAAGTCAAATAATTTCAAGTAAGGACAAGTCGACTAAGATATAAGTTATCTAAACCCCTTATAAGGTTGAGCAACTGTGAGAGATTTTCAACAATTCAATTAATTATAGGCAGTTTATGAAAGTATAGCATGACGATAAAAGAGGTAAAACCTTTGGTCAAGTCAAAACAAGGTCAAGTAGGTGGTAAGGGTAAATCCTAAATCAATTATCTCTAACCAAAGCATGTAGAGGTGAAACTAGCAAATAATAACTCAAACATATCAAGAACATTTTCATACGAGGTGAATATAAGGACCTAAGAATCCTAAAAGGTCAACCTTTTACAAATAAGTCCGAGCACACCCTCATTACCTCGCGTACACGGAATACAATCAACATAGAAGACTCAAATCCCAAGGGGATAATTTTCCCATACAAGGTTAGTCAAGATACTTACCTCAAAGACAACAACCCGGTACTCTAAAATGGACTCCTCGGTGAAAAGGCCTCCGGACGGCTCAAAACCAACTAGAACAACTTAAAAACACACATAAAACTTATAAGGAACTATACCGAATAATAAAGCCTCAATCTTTTACAAATTCTAAAAATCGGTCCCAAAAGTCGACCCCCGGACCCGCACCTCGGAACCCGATAAATGTTTACAAAATTTGAATACCCATTCCAATATGAGTTCAACCATACAAAATTACCAAATTCCGATACCATTTTGTCCCTCAAATCATGAAATTTCATTTTGAAAATTCTCTTCAAAAACCAACATTTTCCCTAACTAAAAACATAATTTAAATGATAAAACAAGGACTAATTCCTTGAATATATTTAGTTCTAAGTGAGGAACACTTACCAACTCGATTAGCTTGAAAATCCCCAAAAATCGCTCCCAAATCCGAAGTCCAAATCTCAAAATGTGAAGAAAATGGCTAACCCTCGTTTATAAGAATCTGACCAGGACATCCACATCTGCGTCCACTTAGCCGCATCTGCGCAACAGCAGGTACGTGAGTCCAACCACCCTTGCGCTCATTCTCGCTCCTGCGCCCAAGAAACCGCTTCTGCGTCAATCGCACATGCGCTCCAATATTCCGCACTTGCGAAGGCTGCCCAGTCCCCATCCTCTCGCACCTGCGGCCGTTTTTTGCACCTGCGAAGATCGCATCGCAGTTCCCTATCCGCAGGTGCGGTCACACCAGAACAGCAGCACCAACTGCATTTTCAAACTTCAAACTTCCCGTTAACCATTCGAAATCATCTCGAGCCCCTAGGGACCTCAACCAATTACACCAATAGGTCACATACCAATACACGAACTTAGTCGAACCTTCGGAACCCCCAAAACAACATCAAAACACCGAAGCAACCTGGGATTCAAGCCTAAGAATTTCCGAACTTCCAAAATTTGCTAACGATGCCGAAACCAATCAAACCAAGGCCGAATTACCTGAAATTTTGCACACACATAAAAAATGACACTACGAGCCTATTCCAACTTCTGGAATTCCATTCCGACCCCTATATCTAATTTTCCACTGCCGACCGGAAATCGCCAATTATCCAATTTCGCCAATTCAAGCCTAATTCTATCACGGACCTCCGAATTCAAATCCAGACGCGCACCTAAGTCCAAAATCACCACACGGAGCTGTTGACATCATCCACAACTCATTCCGGAGCCGTTCACACAAAATTCAAATTCTGGTCAAATTCTCACCACGTAAGCTTCCAAAACTATAATCCTTCTTCCAATTCAACTTCGAATCATTCGGTAACCGAATCCAACCATGCACGCAGGTCGATATACACAATGTGAATCTGTTCAAGACCTTATGCCACCAAACAGAACTTAAATTCTCAAAAGGACCGATCGGGTCGTTATAGGGGGGAGGGGGTCTGTGAGGAATTTGGGGTGGGGTGGGGTGGGGGCGGGGGTAGATTCATACACTTATATGGCCATTAGGGCTTTAGTTCCTAGCTGTTTGATGGAGGAAGATGAACGGCCAGATTGACGATTGCCAAAACGACATCGTTTGGGTGTTAGGGGATGTGGATCGGATTGGGTGGGGATTGGGCTAGGGTGGACGAAGGAAAATTGGGCCATGGAAACCAGGCCCAATCCCGTTTTGAAACAACCCCTTTTCTTTTCTCTTTTTCTTTTCTTTGTTTTAAAATCCTATAAAGTTAATTAAAAACCTAAACCAAACTCCTAAATCAAATCTAATATCTAGAATTAAATTAATTATTTATTTCTAACATTAGAACAATTAATTAATTCAAACTAATGAAAGGAAATTAACAAATTAAGACTAAAACTAAAAATATAGGAGGACATGGTATTTTTTTTATTTTTGTTTTAATAATGCAATTAATTCAAGTAATTAAATCAAATGCAATTAAGACCTAAAATGCAATGCGATAAAGAATTAAATTTTTTTTGTATTTTCATAACTTTAAAATATTAAGAGTGCACAAAAATGCAACTAAATGCAAACAATTAACAAAAATTCCTACAAATTATATAAAACCTAAAACAATTAAAAAAAAAATCTATGTGTGAATTTTTGTAGAAATATTTTAGTCGGCAAAAATCACGTGCTCACAATATTCATTTATGATAAATGGTCACAGTCTATGTATCCGATCAAGAGTATTTTCCATAGAAGTAGTGCAAGATTGTAAATATTTGCTATTTCAAATTCGAATAGTTTATTCGTCTTCAAATAGCTTGTTCGATCAAAACTGTGAACTCTGATTATTCTTATTTTTCTGAATCAAAATTTATCATTTTCAGGTTGAATTATCATTGATTTCTTAATATTTTATGAAATATTTTTCTATGTAATCTTTTAAATAAAATGTTTGAGAAAAATAATTGCTTGAACTCCTAAATAGTGCTAATAGTGACACGAAAGGGGGAAGAGGGACTACATATACTTGCTACTCCCAAAGATTTAAAACTATGAAAAGATAAACTTTGGTTTGAGATTGTGTCAAACCGTGTTTTAATTAAGATAAAGGCCGCTGTCAAAATAATAGCAAAATATATATATTGTATATACAAACATTACATATATTATATATAAAAATTATATAAATTTTATATGTTTTTTTGGCTATTGAATATAAATAATTTCTGGCGTGTGCTAAAAGTGAAAAAAGCCCCCCTCCCTTCCCCGCCCCCCCCTTTTTTTTTTCCTTTTACTGATGAAGGTTTATATGGTTGCGAATATGAGAATATATATGAAATCATTTAAGCAAGGGTGTCCTAAGGGTAAGGCAAATGAAGCCATTGCCTTAGGCCTCCAACATATTAAGGGCCCAAATTTTAAGTACTATGTTATGTCTATTTTATGTAATTATTATTAATTAGATATTTTAAAATGTTTAATTAAAGTTATGCGGTTGTGTGATAAATAACGATAAACTTCTCTCTCATTTAGTTAAATAATGTAATTACCTTCGTTATAAAATCCAATCTATTTTCTCTTCTATGTACACTCATGTTCTTTTTTTATCTTTCTACTGATTTCACTTTCTAATTTAATTCGATTCCTCTGAATTAACTATTTCTGTTCACCATATTTTATTGATCCAACTATTAGAAAACAATTCTTTTTGTCATCTTTTTAGAAGGAAATTCCAAATGCAATGGGAAGCAAGATTCAAAATTGACATATTATCGCCATACTCCCGTTACCTTCTTCCACTTAATTAATGTCATAATTTCATTTACCACAAAGTTCCGAACCATGACGTGTAACTAATTCACACATCACGCACTGCATACTTATCATTAGGCTAAAGTCCTAAAAGTTTACTTTGTATCTCATTATTGTATGGATTAATTTATAAAAGAAATTTAAGGGCCTTGTAATATATTTTGACTTTAAGCCATAAAATTCATGAAGCCGTTTAAGATTTTTTAAAAATATCTTGGACTTTGGAGATCTAATTCCAGAAGATGTTGTCCGTTGACAAACATAAAATTTAATATAAAAAGGTTTTAGTAAGAGAGAAAATTGGGTTTTTCTTGGAAGCTTACCGTGCATGCATGGGCAAAGCAAGTTGGCTAATTGGCTAATTGGCTACACCTAATTGACTAAGTAGTTGAGTAGACCGTCTTGGTTTATTAGGGTGTTTAAATCGAACAGGAAAAATCGTATTAAATCAAAAAAATAAATTAAACTGATTAAAAAATTCGATTAGATTTGGTTTGACTTAGTTTGGTATTGAGTAAAAAAATCAAAATCAAACAGACATATAAATATATATTTTCTATATATATTTTTAAGACTTTATATTAAATTTTCTTTAAAAAATATTGAAATGTTTGGGATCTTCTCATGTGTTAACCTAGAAAGCGTACATAATGAAAATTGTAGTTAGACGACTAAGAAAATAACTATCATGTATTACTAAAAAAATTCTCCCATTAGAATATTTTAATACATCATATGTTTGTCATTTTTTTCAATATTTCATAAACATATATTCACTTATCAAAACTTTATCTATAACTTTAACAAAGTAAGATTAGAATAATATTCATGTAAAGAAAATAAAAATAGAAAACCCGAAAAACCCGACAAAACCGAACCAATCCAATCCGATATAATTAGTTTGGTTTGATTTTGATAAAAATCGAACCAACCGATCCATGTACACCCCTACTAACATCCACATTTTTAAATGATTAGACTCGCCTCTCTTACAAATTTTGTCTTTTCTACTCCCTCGGTCCACTTTAATTGATTCTTTTGTTATTTTTATACATATTAAGGAATTTTCCCTTTAACATTAATTAACAATGAAATTGATCATATTAACTTAGTTTGTTCATTAAAAATATAGTACTCCTAGGCTCTTTACTCCAACGATAAATTTGAAAAAAAGAAGTTAACTCCTACTTGATATCTGAAAAAATTGAATATTGTGAACCATATAAAAAGAGCAAAAAAATCAATTAAAAAGGACTAGAGGGAGTAGTATTCTAGTTTCGTTTAACAGTTTGTTTGGATGGTTGTTACGTATCGTTTCATAATGTACGTATCGAACTGTATTGTATTGTATTGTATTGTATTGTATTGTATCGTTTGATAAATACAATGTTTGGATAGATTATGTTGTTTGCTATCGTTTCATGATATCATGCACCAGCAATATGAAGAATAAACTTGCAATATTATAAGAAAAATTATGATACAGGGTAAAATTATTATATAAAAAGGTAGGGTAAATGATAAAATAAAATTATTTAATAATAATGAAGGGTGAGATTGAGAGAAAAAGACAAGGTAACCACGCAATCACACCAAATCGGTCGTTACATAAAATGTCACATTTCGTCGTTATGTAACGACAAATTTAACGATAGATACAATAAAATTTAAGTAACAATCAAAACAAATATTGTATTTAAAGTAACAATATGATACAATACTATGGGTAACAACTATCCAAACAAGTTGTAAGTCTAGGCTCCCAAGCAGATGTGCGAGAAAGGAAAACATTAAAAACTTATCCGTACTCAATATTTATATCAAATTATACTAACTTATTATAATCAATAATGAATATAGGAGAAAATGTATATTATTTAATTATAATCTAGTGACAATCATATTACAAAAAAATAAATGTTATGTATTTATTAAATTAGTATTACCAACCTGTGCCGATAAGTTTTACTAGAAGATTAAAACACGTTTAGGTAAACTTATAATCGGATAAAACTATTTTATATGTAGTTTATTAGTTATTTATGTGATTGATAAATAATTTCTTAGTAATGCATTTTTCGACTTATATAGCTAGATACAACTAAATATACATTGTAAGCAGTTAAATTTTATTGAATTTAATTCGATAAAATAATGTGAATTATAATTTAAATATATTAGTCCAACTAAATATTATAGGCTAATATAATTAGATTATTTAAAGAATATGATTTAAATAAATGAATCCAAATCTATTGGGCTAGCCCATCTAATTGGGCTGCAAGTAATGAACCCACTTCATTAAGCCCAAGATGTCATCTTCCTAAAGGCCCAGTTTGATGCCACGTGTCAAATGATGTGGCACACCAAGTCAAACAAAAGAGCCAATAGGATCGTGCCACATGTCAAGATGACGAGGCATGCCAAGTCAAATTAAAAAGGCCAATAAAACCGCTCGCGTGTGCCAATGACATGTTCTGACCAATCAAATGCGATCTTGTCGCACTTCAATTTGATTAGTCGGAAAGAGTTTGTTCTTGTCATAACTCTTTCCTCCCACAACTATAAATAAGGTCTTCATAGCCCAGAAAAGACACCAGAAGTTATAACAAGAAGCAAGAAACAACTCGTGGATCAAACGCAGCAAATTCCTCCGCAAGTTTCAAGCTTCAAGCAAAAAAATTCAAGTTCAAGCAATATAGTTCAAGCTCAAGAACGAAGAAAAAATCAAGTTCAAGTTCAAGCAATCAAGCTCAAGCTCAAGAACGAAGAACAAATCAAGATTTAAGGAGTACAAGTTTAAATCAAAGTTCATGCTAGTTGAATTCAAGATCATCGTTTGTGGCAACAACCACATATTCAAGATCAAGCTCAAGGTTTTTATTTACTATTGGAAAGAAGAATCAGAGGATTCATAGATATTGTACAATCAAGTTCTTTGAAATCAAATACTACGACTGTTGCAATATTTTCGGTCTTGACTTTATTTTCTCGACGTAATTTATTGTCTACAAATTCTGGCACGCCCAGTGGGACAACATGTACCACTCATCTCAACTTTTCAATCACCAAAGTTCAAGAACGTCTAAATGACTTCAAAGAAAATCAACTCCAGATCAACATCCACCAAGGCTACTAACTCCAGGTTCTATGCCGATGTGGAAAGCATCCTCGATGTTACCTTTGGAAGCTTTGGACCAGTTACGAGGAGTAAAGAAAGATCTTTGGGATGACAAGCACTCCAAATGCCGTCCACACCAATCCTTGTTTTTGGATCTTTATCCTCAAAAGGAGCAAGACCCTCTACGAACGTATCCGAAGGAGGAAATGATATTACTGAAAAGATAAAGAAAACTCTAGCTCTGCTTGACCTCTTTGGATCCAAGAACTCTATTGTGAAGGAAGATTATGATATTTCGAGTGATGGATCTTCCCAAATTACACCGCATAGAGTAAGCCATTCGAGAATCAATCTGTGTGACAATCCATGCTACTCCTCATCATCTATAACATCATGCAAGCCATGGTGAAAGACACTTCATCTGTGGAAGAGCAGTTGGAAAACTTGACTGAAGCAATCACTGGCTTGACCAAGTGCATGCAAAATCAAAATGCTAAAATTGACAAGCTAACATACAGGGTGGGAATCTTGATGGAAGAAGAATCCACCCATGCACCTGGCAAACTCCTAGAAATTCAAGAGATTGATCCTCCCTCACGACAAGTTACATCCACTAAGGAAATTTTAGTCTCTTCGGAAGGGATGTTTCCAATCAATCAACTCAAGGAGTTCATTGAAGGGACTATAAAAATAAATATGAAGTTGCTTCCAAGTCCTCCTTTACCTACACAAAGCCGTACACTTCAAGGATCGATATGTTGAAGATGCATGTGTAACGACCCGGTCCGTCGTTACGTAAAACCTGCATTATAATCACTGTTATTGACTTATCATAGGTTGATTATTCTGTTATTGATGTGCTAGAGTCGATAGGCTTAAAATCGAATGGCTGTAGTGAGAGTTCAGCCGTTCAGCCTTTAAAGATAGCCTTATTATGAGAAAAGTCAACTGAGAGTTGACTTATTGGGAAATGACCTCGGAATGCAGATTTTATGGCTCTGATAGTTTCGGTAGGTGATTTGGGACTTAGGAGTGAGTTCGGAATATTTTTGTGATGTCCGGTGTAGAATTAGGCTTGAATTGGCGAAAGTTAGTTTTTGCGATTTCTGGTTGGCAGTGGAAAATAGGCTATCGGGGTTGGAATGGAATTCCGATAGTTGAAACAGGTTCGTAATGTCGTTTTGGATATGTCTGCAAAATTTCAGGTCAATTGGAGTTGTTTTGGATAGTTTCGGCATCGTTGGAGAATGTTAGAAATTTCAAAGTTCATAGGCTTGAATTCGATGTGATTTTGGTGTTTTGATGTTATTTTTAGTGTTTCGGGAGTGCAAATAAGTTTGAATGATCATATATGAGTGTTGGTATGTTTGGTTGGGGTCTCGAGGGGCTCGGGATGGTTTCGGAAGGCTAACGGGGAATTTGGAATGATTTTTGTCATTGTTGGTTCTGTTGCTGGTGTTTTTTGCACCTGCGGATGGGGAGCCGCACGTGCGGTTCCGCAGGAGAAGATATGGCACCGCAGGTGCGGAAGTTGGCCAAGTGAGGGGATTTCCGCAGGTGCAAGGTAATTGCCGCACCTGCGAGGCCTGTCAATCACAGGTGCGGGATTTGAGGCCTTAGGATTTTTTCGCAGGTGCGTACCTGGGATCCGCATGTGCGGTTCCGCAGGTGCGCGTAAGTGGTCGCAGGTGCAGACCCACTGGGCAGAAGGTATAAAAACGTGCCTTCGCGAATTTTAGCCATTTTCTCAATATTTCATCCAGGTTTGAAGCTTTTGGAAGGGATTTGAAGAGGGGATTCGATAGTTCTTCACCAAGGTAAGATTTTTGGACTCTAAACTCATTTATATGTGATTAAAGGTCGGAATTATGGTGAAAATTAGGGAAACATTAGTGTAAATTGGGTGATTAGGGCTTGGGATTAAGAATTTTTAAAATGGTGATTTGAGGGGTCATTTGGACTCCGAATTTAGTGTTCTTTATATGTACGGACTCGTGAGATGACGAAGAACAGTTTGGTATAAAACTTTCTGAATTTTGGGACATGGGCCCGGGGGTCAGGTTTGACCAATTTTGAGATTTTTGATACATTTCGATTGGGATTAGTTCCTTAGCATATTATAATGATATACATCTGATTGTTGGTAGATTTGGAGCACTCGGAGGCCAAATTTAGAGGCAAGGGCACTGCGGAGTAGTGTATTAGCCGGTTTTGAGGTAAGTAACGCTTCCAAACTTGGAACTGAGGGTTCAAAACCCCAAACTATTTGATATTTGTTGTTAATTAAGGTGACGCACTTGCCAAGTGATGGGCTTGCGGGCGTTTACAAAATATTTGTAGCCTGGCTCATCCCATGGCACTGCCTACTGGTTATCTCAGATTGATATTGTATTGTGAAGGTGGTAATTACCTTGAACGAAATAGAAATCATGCTAAGTATAAATGTTAAGGCTTCACGCTGATGTGTTTAGACCGGAATGGTCGATTATTGGTGTCTCTATCTGTGATTATTGCTTTCATGTACTCAGTCCTGTTATAGTATATGTTTCATGCCTCAAACTCGTACGTTTCTAGTTTATTCTATATTATCATTGGTTTGAGCTGATTTTCATATATTAGAGCATTGTGAGTGAGATTGGAAGGTACTGACTGAGTGAGGTTTGGAGCCTGGTTTTGAGACAGTTGTGAGGTCGGACTGCACACCGCAGCGATCCTGAAATCATGCCTTCGTTGGCTTGATATAGCGCTTGGGCTGAAAGGAGCCCCTCCGGAGTCTATACACCCCCAATGAGCACACATATATTGAGGGATGGATTTCCCTAGGAATGGAATTGTCCGAGTATTACGTTCCGGAGATGGATTTCTCCGTGGTTGTCATGTTCCAGAAATGGATTTCTCCGTGGGTCTGGATCAACCTTTTTCCTCAATACTTGAAGACTGTGTCACTTGTGTTTATGTAATATCCGGGATGGACTTCCCTGGGCCGGAAGGCCATATTCTAGTACTGAGTGGACCACCTTATGAGAGAGTGATTACTGAGTATACATCGTTCTTGGTTCTGTATGCATTCATGCTAGTATGCAGAGTTATAGACATATCTTGATGCATCGTGTTTATTTCCTGATATATTACTGTCATGTCCAATTTATATACTGGTGTTTGAATTATCGGACGTTTAGTCTGTCACTACCTCTGAGCCCGTAGTTTGGTTTCATTACTACTAAGTTGGTGTACTCACGTTACCCCCTGCACCTTGTGTGCATATCCAGGTACAACGAAATTTAGCTCGGGTCAGTGAGCACAAAGTTTCATTAGAGTTGACGAGGTAGCAGCTGGCGACCGTGATCTCATCTTCTCTTTCCTTTCTACCTGTCGTATTTATTTTCAGGCTATGTTAGTCATTTCTTTTGGTTGTATTAAGTATTAGCAGCTCATGACTGTGTGACACTGGATCCGGGGTTAGTAGGATTTGGTCTTTTGAATTTCATAAACTGGTTTTCCCAAAAATATTTGATTTATTATTAATATTATTGATTTCAGACTTGTTAAAAAGGGCATTATATTGGAAATTGTATTTAGTTAGATAAAATGGGTGGCTTTCCTGGTTCCACGACAGGCACCATCACGACTCCGGAAATGGGTCGTGACAAATTGGTAATAGAGCGCTAGGTTAAATAGGTCTCACCAGTCATGAGCAGGTTTAGTAGAGTCTTGCGGATCGGTACAGAGACGTCTGTACTTATCTTCGAGAGGCTGCAGAACCTTTAGGAAAAATCTCACATTCTTTGAATTCTGTCGTGCGACTCTGTTGAACTCTGAAACTAAACTTCTGTTGTTTTCATTCTCTCACAGATGGTGAGGACTTGTGCTAATGATAGTGGTGACCAGATCCCAGCAGGACCAGCTCGAGGTCGAGGCCGTGGCAGAGGGAAGGGTGCAGCCCGCACAGCAGCCGGGGCAGCACCTGTGGACCCTCCCATTACTCAGGAGCAGGTCCCTGCAGCTGAGATTCCAGCGGGGCAGACTCAGGCACCAGCAGTGCCCATTGTGATTCCGGGTCTTCAAGAGACCCTAACCCAGATTTTGACGGTGTGCACCAGCTTTGTGAGCATGTGATTTTTCACCCACCATATACTCCTCCAAACTTCAATAAAATAAATTAATTTCACAAATTTTGTTGAATTTTAGTGTTAATTGTGAATTTATTTTGCATTGCATATTCATAATTCATCCTTTAAAATTATTTAAACTTGCAAAATTAGGCGCATCATTATTATCAAGGAATTATATATTCATTATTTGTAATTTATTGAATAAAATAACAAAACAGATGATGATTATTTGATGTAATGTAGTTTTAATAACTAATTGCTAAATTTAGTCATTTTTCTGAACAAATTGTGAAAATTGATTTTTTCTTTTAAAATATATGAGTGTCAAAATTAATTGTTTCACCCTTAATTTATTTACCAATCAATATCTAATTAGACTGAATTATAATTAAATAATACATTTTTGTGGAGTTTTAAGTTAATTTAAATTAATTAGGTGGTTTAGATTAGTTTAAAAAGAGAATTAAATCGGACATAGGCCAAGAAATACCTAGGCCCAATCCCTATCTCTATACACTCAAACGACCCAACCCAATACACCTCCTACCCGGTCTGGCCCCAATACCCAAAACGACTCCGTTCAATTAAATCGAAAGATCTCAACCGTTAATCTTTCCAGATCCAACGGTTGAGAACTCATTATCCATTAACTATATATATGTCCAAACACTCACCACCCCCCTCATTTCCATCAAAGTCTAACCCCCACCAAGCCCTAGCCGCCTCCTCTCCCCTTCGTCTCTCTCTCTCTTCTGCCTCGACCAAACCCTAGCCGCCCTAGGTTTCCGCCATTGGAACTTGCCTAACGGTGGAGGACCATCTCTAAACCACCCCAACCTTTCACCCTACAACCCTATCCTCACCCTTAACCCCATCCTTCCATCATTTTCCCCAAAATCCCACCCAAAATCACCCGATTTCAGATCTAAGAATCTGAAAAACCTAAAATGCTACAACGGTCAACTTCGAATGATTCAACGGTTCGGACCTACATGAGTCATTTGCTCTTGATAAGAGAAATTGATTCATGTGGGTTTGACTCATTTTCAAACCCTCCGGAGTCCGGCCAAGGTCCGACTATTTCATTTTTTGCCGGCCAAACCTTTCTTTTACGGGTACCCCCTCTCCTTTCTATGTGTTTCGTGTTTTTTTAGCATGAATAGGTGTAGTTTAAACAGTTTTCTTTTCTTCTTTGTGTCACTGTTTACTTCTGACTTTATCACTGTTTTGATTACTTTCTTTTACCTGTTCATGCTTGATTAGTTCGAAGCCCCAAAATATATTTTTAAAACATGTTCTTAGTTTAGACTTGGTTCACACATGCATGCTTAGGTTAATTGAACCCTGTTTGGATATTGGAATGATATAGTTCAGGTTTTGATGATTCATGAGTTTTAAATGTGCTTCATATGCTTGCATTAGTTGATTGACCATGTTTAGTTTTTCTTTGTATATTATGCTCAGCTGTTTGACCCATAACCTGTTTTCTGATTTTTAGTTTATTGTTGAATTGATTTCGCCTCAACTCATCTTTGATTTAGTAGTTTGATTAGTTAACTATTAATTAGTTTGATCAGGTATACCCTTGAAACTAGATAACTAACAGTATAATTGGAAACTAACTCTAAGGACCTAAACTAGCTAACCTAGAACCTGAAAATAGCTCACCTAAATATTGATTAGTGAGTTAATCATCTCAATTAGTCAACAGTTAATAAGCTAATTACATACTAAGCTAAGAGTTAGTTAATTGCAGCCTTCACTAGTGGTTAATTATTTAATCACTTAATTAGGTTGATTAAGTATAATGACTCAAATCGAGTTAATCACAATTAGGTTTAAATCTAAAATAATTCACCAAAGCTTAAAGAATCAAGATTAGTTTTAATTAAGCTAAGTAAACTAGCATCAAGCTAATAATACTTATCAGTTCTAGTTAACTAAGGAACCTGACTAGGTTTAGGTAACTAGAGTTAAAAAATAAGCCAAGTGAGTTTAACCTTGATTACCCAATGGTAAATTCAGGGACTCCAAGGGGTACGTTAGGTAACTCAGTTTAGGAAATAAGATTTGCAAGGGTAAAGAGGTCTTTTAATGAGTAAGAAAGTTCTAGAATAGGGGCAGCTGTCCCAAAGATAGGGTTGACAGCTGCCTTATGTACTATTGAGTGCTGTTTTTCAGCTTTGGATAGGGAATATTCCAAAGAATATCCCATTCTCAAAAATCCTATAAATAGATCTTCTTTGTACAGACTTAAGGGACTTTTTTTTGAACCTTGGGCCCTGCTGAAAATCTGGATACAGAAATTTCATATACACACACATAGTAGAAATCCTATACTGAAAGAACACTCGATTAGGTATAGAAATATCTGAAAAAATCTAGTTTTCTTCAGTCTTGGTATTCTTGAACTTGGGTGGTAGCTGACTGGTTTTTTTCTGGGTTTTAAAAGTTCATCCGGTTGAAATCTGTTTTCTTGCGGTCTTGCTTCAATTTCTGGTTTTCCAAGCTCTCATTTTCTGGGCTTCTCTACTGCTGGTCTTGTTTCCTGTTAGTTGTTGTGTTGATTTCCAGTTTTTAGCATTTGACCTTTATTTGGTCAAATTTTCTGTTGCTTTACTCTTAAAAAGGTATGTATTAACTCTTCTTGTTCTCAATGAAATGCTGGATTGGAACTCTCTTCTTTTACTCATTGCTTAAGTTAGTTGTTCTTGATAAATAAGGTTGTTTCTTCTGCTTTATGTAAATGTGACTGTATAAATGCTTACTGGCATGATAATGATTCTGTGAGTGTGATAGGTACTGTTTTGCTGTTGGTATTTCTTCGCTGGAGTATTCTGTTTATTTCAGGCTAAAGGTATATAAATGTAGTTGATAATCGTAGTTCCACTTCCTAAAAAGACTGCACTATGGTGTAGAATCTGAACTTCTCTATGGTCGGGTTCTCTTTATAAATGTGCAGAAAATATGCTTTCAATTAAGTCTCTTTGTCCAATAAAGAGATTCAACAAGCAAGTCTCCGGGTAGGTTAGTAATAGCACTAGGGTAGATGAGTTCGATCTTCCAATGGTCAAATTCACCCCACAATAGTGCATAAACAGTAGCATGTCCCTGCAGTCACCTCTGCTAGGGCATAAAATAAGTAGTCAAAAGGCCTCCTAGCGTAAGGAATCTGAATCTCTTAAAATGATCAGATTCTGTCTCTGTAAAAGCCTAAATAGTCAAAATTATAGTATAATTGTCAAGAGGAACTAAAGATGAGATCTATGGAGCTGAATCTGACTCTTTTTATGGCTAGATTTAGTCCAGAAAAGGTCTGAATATGCTTTGTTCTTCTAAGAGCGTCATTAAGGATTGAATCTAACCTCTTTCATGATTAGATTCTTCTTTTGAAAATACTCAAAGGTATATCCTCAACACTGTCCAAATAGTAAAGTGTTGGACTTACAATCTTAGATTAATGATAGAAGGTGCTCTTATTTGTGTTCCATGTTCATTGAAGAGACTCAGTAAGCAGGTCTCCATATGGCTTTAGACTTAGGTTAATGTTGGCATTATGGGATTGAAATCTGAAAGATTCATGGTCAGGTTTACACCAAGAGAATGCATAAATAATTCTGTTTTTTACTGTAGTTTAGCATAGCATTATCAGGTTTAAACTTGACCTTCTTTCATGGTCCTGTTTGGTCTGGTGGGTGCTCAACACTTAATTAGTTTATGTGTTCTATAAATTACAAAAAAAAAGAGGGCTGCAAATGTACAGTACGAAGAATCCAGATGTGGAGCAGCTATTTAGGATTTCCATTTTTAGTTTTTCTTTGATATTCATGAAAAATGTATTTTTTATAGAAGCTGTATTTTCGCTTCAGAAAAACTGTAATTCGTTCATTTATGCACTTTGGAATCTTGTAATTTAAATGACTGGACTGTATATTCCTTTTTTAGCCCTTCAACTGATAGTGTTCAAACTATAATTTTGAGGCGATTTTCCTGGAACTTTGAATCTGATTTGCTCTAAAAAGTAGTTCAAGGATAAAAATAGGTGTTTAATCGAAAAAAGGAGTTGGTATTCAAATCAGTCCACATGAAACCTTTTCGTAAACATTTATTGGATTTTCATAAGTGGTTATTTCAAAATTCAGTTGTGTTAATATAAGTGGATTTAGTAGATTATTTTTGGTTCATGTCGTATCCTATTAAATTTTCTGAAATCGATGTATGAACACTTTTGAAGCTTGAAACATGTGATTAGGCTATCTAATAATTGACAAGAACTGTTAAATTGGTAAAACTGCATGTTCTATGTTCTTCGTTAGAAATTACAAAGTTTCAGAAAAATAAAGTAATTTTAGCTTACCAACTTGAAGCGAGACTAGTAGATAATGTATTTATGTGTCTATAATTCTTATAGGTGTATGTATATCTACACGAATGAGGTGCATCTTGATTAACACATTTTCTATCATCTACCAAACTAGAAAAAGAAGACCTTTAAGATCTGATTAAGAATTGAATTTCCTAACTGATAGTCTTCTTACAAAAATAGCCAAACTAGGATGGCCTAAAGTGATTAATTGGGACTAAAATATGGCCATAGCCCGAAATATGTTGTATTTTAGGCTAATGAATTTCACTTTTTAGGCAACCCCCTAGGTAGAAAGATACCTTTTAATCTGAAATTTGGTAAAGAATCAAGTATTATCTCAAATCACCTTAACCTACACTCGGGAGTGGCAACTCATGCCCCCCGACCCTCAACTCCAAACATTAACAAAATGTACATAGTAACCACGGGTGCATTTCGTGTGACGTGTTTGCCGTGTGCTAAAAATACAACTAGTGCACACCATCGTGACTTGTTTAAGATAAATCCATAAACGTCCTAATCGATCTTAAAACTAAAACGATCTTTCAAAAAATAGAAGACATAGAGAATGATCGAACATTGCCTCAAATAGGCACTATAAAACCGTAATGACCATAGGCTTGACTACGTAATCTACACTCGAGTGTGACAACTCATGTCCCCGTCTTCAACTTCTACATGTTGTAATTGTGAGTGCATTTCATGTGCGCATTTATAATGTGTCCAAAAACAAACAAGTGCACGCCACCGTGGCTTGTTTCAAGATAAGTCCATAAAATACTAAAAGCGGTTAAAAGTTTAAAAGGATAAATGCACGATAGGCTAAAACACGTAAATAGTCAGATAATTTAGGTCAAATATTAATAGTTAAGCGACCGTGCTAGAACCACAGAACTCGGGAATGCCTAACACCTTCTCCCGGGTTAATAGAATTTCTTACTCGGATTTCTGGTCGCAGACAACTTAAAACAGAGTCTAAATTTCCTCGGTTTGGGATTTTCAAAATAAAACGATGTCCCGGAGCATCGTCAAAAATCCGGGTGGCGACTCTGAAATAATAATAAATCCCAAAATCGAATAATGTCACTTTAATTGGAAAAACTCCCTTATTACCCCTTCATTAATCAGGGGTAGTGAAAAAGGAGGTGTGATAGCTCTGGCGACTCTACTGGGGAATGTGGAACCCAGAATCTCAGGTTCAGGGTTTAAGAATTCGAGCTTAGAATAAACTGTTTTATTTGGCTTTATTATCTGATTT